>JAJAGP010003276.1:0-78700 GCA_025084515.1 Ancistrus triradiatus | reverse complement strand
GCCATCATTGATGGAACAATGAATTCTGAATTATATCAGAGAATTCTAAAGGAAAATGTCAGGACATCTGTCCATGAACTGAATCTCAAGAGAAGGTGGGTCATGCAGCAAGACAACGACCCTAAGCACACAAGCCGTTCTACCAAAGAATGGTTAAAGAAGAATAAAGTTAATGTTTTGGAATGGCCAAGTCAAAGTCCTGATCTTAATCCAATGGAAATGTTGTGGAAGGACCTGAAGTGAGCAGCTAATGTGAGGAAACCCACCAACATCCCAGAGCTGAAGCTGTTCTGTACGGAGGAATGGGCTAAAATTCCTCCAAGCCGGTGTGCAGGACTGATCAACAGTTACAGGAAACGTTTAGTTCCAGTTATTGCTGCACAGGGGGGTCACAGCAGATACTGAATGCAAAGGTTCGCATACTTTTGCCACTTACTAATATGTAATATTGGATCATTTTTCTCAAAAAATAAAAGACCAAGTATAATATTTTTGTCTCATTTGTTTAACTGGGTTCTCTTTATCTACTTTTAGGACTTGTGTGAAAATCTGATGATGTTTTAGGTCACATTAGTGCAAAAATACAGAAAATTCTAAAGGGTTCACGAACGTTCAAGCACCACTGCATATTGTCCTAAATGTAGGTTGTGACATCCAGACGATCACTGATTTTTCTTTTTAGATGTGAAACGTCCTGGACCTGGCTTTTAACACAGCCACATTGGGGTACTATAGCTTACAGCACTGCTGCTGGTGTCATGTACCATGTAATATATATTTTTATTAACCTAGCTTACTCTTTGGTGGTTGCTTTTATTGCTTATTGTATGCGGTTAGCGCTGTTGCCTCACAGCTCCAGAGATCCCGGACTCCACCTGTGTGTATTTTGCATGTTCGCCCCTTGTCTAAGTGGATTTTCTATAGGTACTCCGGTTACCTTGAATACATATCTATATATAGTCCTCTACTCCCACCTCGTGGACAAAAAATGCACGACAACACAACACGCAACGCATTTTTTTTATTTTAACCCCGATCGCTGGCTATAATCCAATTCACAACACTATATGCTGTACTACACTACATTTTTATTTCTTTCAGCGCTGAATTGTATGAAAGAAGGCTAAGCTACATAGAATCAACTAAGTTAATTGCTCTTACGTTGTGTTTGCACTCAGTATTATCAAGAACACTTATAGATGCATGTGTAGGTGTAGTCGTGTAGTCGTAGTTAATTTCTATATTTGTACACGAGTCCTAAAAGAAGACACAAGAATTAAAGAAAACCCAATACAAAAAAGCAAAAAGTAAATAAATATATATATATAATATTGGATTTTGAACAATATACAATAATACTGGCAAATGAACAAGTATAATATATATATGTATTATTGTTCTTGTGTCAATATTATTGTATATTGTTCAAAATCCAATATTACCTAAGTATGTGAGTGACATAGTATATGAACCTTTGCTTTCACTATTTATGTGATTTGTGCAGCAATAACTGCAACTAAACATTTCTGGTAACTGTTGATCAATCCTGCATATTGGTTTGGAGGAATTTTAGTCTCTTCCTCCACACAGAACAGCTTCAACTCTGGAATGTTGGTGGGTTTCCTCACATGAACAGCTTGCATCTCAGTTGGATTAATGTCAGGACTTTGACTGCTGTGCTTGCTGACTTTGGTCAAGTTGTCTTACTGCATGACCCCTGTTCTCTTGAGAGTCAATTCACAGACAGAAGTCCTGACAATGGTATGCTTTTATAATTCAGAATTCATTGTATCATCAGTGATGGCAAGATATCCTATCCCAAAAACAGCAAACACAAATGCTTCTCAAATGGGATAGATATCTTATACTGGAATGCAGTGTTTTCCTTTCTCCAGGCATCATGCATCTCATTCAAATCATAAAGTCATAATTTGATTTCAACCATTCACAAAAAATGTTTTCTCATAGTCTTCTTGTCCATGTCATTTTTAGCAAACGGCAAACAGGCAGTAGTGTCCTTTTTGTGAGAGCAGTGACGTCTCCTTGCAACTCTGCCATGAGCACCATTGTTTTTCATTGTCCTCCTGATAATGTATTCAGGAAGATCACATTTGCCAATGTGTGAAAGGCCTTTAGTTCCTTAGAAGTTATGCTGTGTTCCTTTGTGACCTCAGGGAATATTACACTCATTGGTGATCTTTGTTCATTGACCACTGCTGGGGAGGGTAACAAAGGGTCTTGAATTTCCTCCATTTGTACACAAATCTGTCTGACTGTGTATTGTGTCCAAACTCTGTAGAGCTGTAACATTTTCCATCCCCACAAGCATCAATAATTCCTTTCTGAGGTCCCCAGAAATTTTATTTGTAATGATGCACTTCCACAATTATTTTTGTGAAGATCAGATTTTGATAGATCCCTGTTCTTTAAATACAACATGGCACCGAAGCACTCCTTGTCGTCACACTGATTGAAAACACGAGACTCTAATTTTACCTTCAAATTAACTTTTGCCACTCACAGATATGTAAAGTTGGTTCATTTTCTCTAAATAAATACATCATCTGCATTAAGTAATCCGATACACAGAGTTACTCTAGGATCTTGAGTCTAAGCAGGAAAGTCCTTGGCAGCACTTCGTCCCCAGCAAACCGGAGGAGGGAGAGAGTTACTGTCCTCTGGTGTGGCCCGGGTATGGTGGGGCTGGAGCTGATGACGGAAACAGCTTGCGTGAAGCTGCAGCGGATGAACATCATGTGTGGGGCAGGAACTGGTACCGGAACACAGCTCGGAGAGAAAACAGAAAATGTAATTAGTTATTGATTAAGAGCAGAGAATCTATTAACTATCACTGATGCCACGTGTAGCATGAGACGCTGGCAGCATTAGCTATAGCAGCATAGCTATAAAGAGGAGAACTGGTAGGTATCCAAGAGGGATCACATGAGACATCGGCAACCCACCTCCCCAGCAGTCAACAAACCTGAGTGACAGCTACACAACATCCCAGATCACCACAAAACACTTTGACTATTGCCCTTAGTCTAAGACAAGGATGCAAAAGTCAAGATCAAGAGGACCGAAGCCCAGCTCAGTCGGAAAATTTGTAGAGTGTCTGAGTCTCGATCTAAAGTAGGAAGTTTATTCCATAGTTGGGGGCCATATATGAGAAAGCCTTTCCCCCTGATGTGACTTTTTTTAAACTCTAGGAACTAAAAGTAGTCCTGCACCCTGCAAACGAAGTAGACGAGCTGGATTGTAAGACTCTAAGTGTTCACGCAAATAATGTGGGGCCAGGCCATGTAGAGCTTTATACGTTACAAGAAGTAGAGTGGTGCTTGAAAGTTTGTGCAAAAATATAGAGAATTCTAAAGGGTTCACAAACTTTCAAGCACCACTGGATTATGTAATCAATACGAAATTTAAATCGTAACAAGTCTAGAGATGATAGAACAGGATTTGATAGATATAGATTTACTAGCGCATCCAGTAAGTAAGGCGTTACAGTAATCCAACCTTGAGGTTATAAACGCATGAACCAGTTTCTCCGCATCATTAAAAGAGAGGATATTTCTAAGTTTAGCAATATTACATAATTGAAAGAAAGCAATTTGAGTGATGTTGCAAAGGAGAATCAAATATGTCACCTAAGTTTTTTACAGATGGACTGGGCGATACTGAACAGTAAACTATTTTTAGGATAGATGTAGCTAACCTGTCTCTCACAGCCTTGGGTCCCACTAATAAAACCTCAGTTTTATTTGAGTCAAGTAAAAGAAAATTAAATGACATCCAATCTTTTATTTCCTTTACACAATCCTCAATTTGCTGATTGTAAGGCTGTCATTAGGTTTGGCCGATATGTACAGCTGTGTATCATCTGCATAGCAGTGGAAACTAATGCCATGTTTACGAATAATTGAGCCTAGTGGCAGCATGTACAGAGAGAATAATAGTGGGCCAATCACAGACCCCTGAGGCACGCCATACTTCACTTTTGAGAGCTTAGAGTGTAGATTATTTACATAAACAGACTGGTACCAGTCAGTCAAGTAGGACTGAAACAAAGAAAGCGCCAATCCCTTAATACCTACAGTATCTTCTAGTCTATACAGTAAAACATCATGATCTGTGGTGGCAAATGCTGCAATTAAATCTAACAGAACAAAAAGAGAAACACATTCATTATCTGAGGACATTGATAAATCATTTAGTACCCTAATTAATGCTGTTTCAGTACTACAATGGGGCTTGAAGCCAGGCTGAAATGTTTCATATATACCATTACTTTGGAGGTAACTACAGGCCTGCTGACAGACGGCTTTTTCTAAGATTTTGGAAAGGAAATGTAGATTTGAAATTGGTCTATAATTAGACAGTACACAAGGGTCAAGATTGGCTTTTTAAATCAGTGGTTTAATAACGGCACACTTAAAGGATTTGGGCACATAACTAAATGTAAGGGATGATTTTAAAATAATTATCAGTGACTCTATAATACTAGGTATCAATTATTTGAGTAAACATGTAGGAATTGGATCTAATAAACACGATGATGACTTAGATGATCTGATCAGTGCAGATAGTTCAGTATTAGTAATTGGGGTAAAAGATTACAGTTTTGATTTACAGCTAATTAAACACATGTCTACACTAGTGCTGCATCTGGAAGGTTGCTGAATGGTTTGGTTATGTGATGAGCATCGAGTTTTATGCCTAACGTTTTCATACCTTATCTTTAATCTTATCATTAAAGAAAGTCATGAAATCATTACTGTTAAAATTAAGCAGAACGTGAGAGTCACTTTCTGTAAGGTTTTAGTTAATATGGAGACTGTATTAAAGAGAACTCTAGGATTATTCTTATTTTTCTCTAAGATTTAGGAAAAATACACAGCTTTAGCTTTAGTGGTGGCATGCTTATATTTGCCATGCTATCCCCCCAAGCAATCTTAAATAACTCCAATTTACTACACCGCCACTTACATTCTTAACTCGGTGCTGCTTGCATTAAGGTGTGGTCATTATAATATGTTGCTAGCCTTTTCCCCTAATGAAGCCACTTTACATCTGTAGGGGTACCAATTACCATATTATTCGTGCACTTGTGCAAACAATGATGGACTATTTCCATTAATGGATGGATATTAAGAGCTGACAAATTGTGCATAACAAAAATGGGATACAGACAGTACCTGTGTTCCTAAAACATAGTATATGTGGTACATACCCGATAATATGACCAATTAGTGTATATTTGTGTTCTAATATGAATTTTGTTTTTAAAAATATTTTATGTATCTTATCATACATAAAATAGTCACACATTGTCGTAATCTTCCCTGTGGAGTCTGTTATATAAGTCTGTATCAGTCAGCCTACTTGTATATTCTTAATTTTAACTTTAATATTAAGAATTATGGTCAGCAATGTGGTGCAGTGGTTAGCACTGTCGCCTCACAGCTCTGAGATCCCCGGTGTGGAGTCTGCATGTCCACTCCCTGTCTGCGTGGGTTTGCTCCGGGTACTCCGGTTTTCTCCCACATTCCAAAGGCTAGGCTGTTAGGTTAATTGGTGTTTCTAAAGTGTCCTTAGCGTGTGAATGTGTGTGAGGATTGGCGCCCTGTCTAGGGTTGTTCCTGTTTGCGCCCCGTGCAGCCGACTAGGCACTGGTATTCCCGCGACCCTGACTAGGATCAAGCAGATAAGACAATGAATGAATGAATAAATTAAGAATTATGAAGTCAGAATGCCCCCACAATAAAGCAATGTTACATAGCTACCACTAGATGGCAGCGTGCATACAATATTGAAACTGAAGAGTGGCTCGCGCCGTACAGGAGCAACAGGCTGGGTTCGTTTCGACGACAGGCTTTTGTCCTGACATTTGACAACCTAAACCTCTAATTATAGGACCTATACATCTTAACGTGGCATAATTGTGGTTTAAGAACACCATTACTGATTAACTTGTATTGCTACTGTATTTTTATATTTTAAATCTAGAATCAATCAATGAAGCCCAATATGATTTGATTGCTATATGCAGAGCTCGTGTGTACAATTCCTGCATACAGATCTACATTGCAGGATTTTTACAATAACGAACTTGTTTTAATGGTGCTTGAATGTTTGGGTACGTACTGATGTGCCTTTGTGAAATCCTATACGTTTGAGGCTTGGCACTTCTGCTATAGCTTCAGGTGTTACATTTTGCATGTAAAATAGAAAAAAATGTCATCTACTGACATTGAATGGTTTATTTATTTATATCTACGACCAGTTCGAAGGCCAATGGAATTACTAATTATTACGTTATGATATTGCTAATAATGCTACTCTAATTCTACTCTTTAAATATCTGCACCTTTACACCCATGCTTTAGGCTAGTAGATTAGTGGGCACTTTTATATCTTACTATCGTTTTCCTTTGTATAGTCAGTCAAAAGTAACGCAATGTACAAACGAAGTCAGATAGTAAAGAAACACAAGTAAACAAAACAACATCAATCCTATCATATATGTTGTATGGCGCGTCAATTCTCAAAATAACATGTGGTAAAAGGGAGAGGCTGCGCGTGCACAACGCTCTTTCGTTTGCGCGATGGACGCGGGAGCGCGCACTGGCTTCTGCTTAGACTCAGGCGCAGAGAGAGAACTACCTCCGGGTTGCTCAGGCGCACAGTGAGACTAAGATGTTTCATCAGCTGTCCATTAACAAATACGACTTCATCCTCCGCACCAAACACAAGAGTAATCATTATGTTTTGGAATAATTAATTTTGCCATTTCTATATATTTCATCAAGTGGTGTCTGATTAATTTCCGGAAGAGTGGAGATAATCGTGCACAGGTAAGCAGGACTAACTTTACAGTTCTTAAGGCTTGTTGGATTATTTTCAAATGACGAGACTAAAGGCAATATAAAGTTTATTTGAAACTTCTGGGCATTTGCTCCGTACATTGGGTATAGTCGCCACCAGTATACTGTACCGTAGCAATGATTTGTTCTATAGCTATATATTGCTTGTTAACTAGTAGGCTATACTGTTAAACATTTACATTTTGTTTTCAAAAGAAATGGCATTTGTTCTAAAGGTATCAGTACCGTGAATAAACGCAAAGTTATATCCATGCTCTCGATCTCCCGTTAGCCTTCCAGAAGAAGGTAGCCTATTATATAGATATTATCCTATATTTTCGTGTCAAGACATGTTTCAGTATGCGGTCTTAAACCTCCAGTGACTTAAGTATGGTTGGTGGTCTTGGTTGTGGGTTTGTCTGCTTGTTCGGAAGTGTCTGTTTTGTTTTTTCACATCTGTCCAATGAAAGTATATGGTGCAACCTGTGGTATTTCACTATTATTTAACTTGCTTACATTTATTTATAAATGTGAGTTTATATATACATACTCATTATCATTTCTGTAATTATGTTGAGTGCAGGTGCTGAAAATGGCGACCAAGTACTTGATGCTGTTTGCCTTTGGGACTACAGTGATTTTATATGGTGTGACTGTACAGTGCTGCCCACAGCAATGCACTTGCTCAGACAAAACTACCCATCACTTTGTGGACTGTGCTTACAAAGAACTTCTCCTGGTACCTGTGGGCTTGCCATCCAATGTGACCACTCTCAGCCTTTCAGCAAACAAAATACAGATGCTGAAATCCAAAAACTTTATAAATGTTACCCAGGTTACTTCTCTTTGGCTGGCCCATAATGACATTGTCACCATTGAGAGAAACTCACTGGCCCCAATGGTTCAACTGAGGAATTTGGACTTAAGCCATAATAAAATAGTACATTTCCCGTGGGAGGACCTTTCTAACCTCACTGCTCTACAGCTGCTGAAGATGAACCATAATGAGATGGTCAGCCTTCCTAAGGACGCATTCACTGATCTGAAAGACCTGCGTTCAGTCCGCATCAACAACAACAAGTTTACTACCATTGCAGAGGGAACGTTTAACGCTCTTATCTCCATGTCTCACATTCAGATTTACAACAATCCTTTCGCTTGTTCTTGCAAACTGCAGTGGATGAGGGATTGGATCAATCAGTCCAAAATTTCCATCCCAGAAAAGAACAACATAGTGTGTGAAACTCCTGCACATTTAAAAGGCATAGAAGTCACAGGAATGCCCAAATTGGAATGTCAGGCTCCAGTTGTTACCATAACCTATCAGCCCAACATTGAAAACACAGAAATACAAGAGGGACACATGGTCATCTTGAACTGTGAATCTAAAGGAAACCCAAAACCTGATGTTGAGTGGGAATTATTTACTGGAAACCAGCGGTTAAACTTCCCATTGCCCATAGCTGTTGAAAAAAGTGAAATTCCTATTAATGGACCACCCACTAATTCCAGATTCCTTGTCTTTCAAAATGGCACCATAATCATTCCTTATATGACCAAAAAAGAAGATGGAAACTACAGCTGTTCTGCTACTAATGACATGGGAAAAGCTGAAAGCATAGTGAAACTTGCTATGTCTGGTAGCAAAAAGCATGCCTCCAACTCTGTACTGGACACAAAAACAGACATAGGTCCATCAGAAAATAAGCCAGGCCCCAAGAACTCAAAAAACAGTGTGATCAGCATGTGGCCCAAATCTGAGAAGCACAAGATCCTTCCAACTGGAACATCATCCATTACTATTAATACTGAACAAGTTGATGAAGCCCCTGATAAGTTACCCTTTGCCAGCAAGTGTGGAATAAGTGATGGCACACAATACATCTCCAATCATGCATTTAACCTGAGCTTGGATGATCTTAAACAGTACACCTTTGACTTTGGGGTCATTGCTTTGGAGGTGTCTGAGACTGAGGCTAAAGTCCAGCTCAACCCTCTGCAGATGGCCAATGCTAAATCCAATCTTCATCTTAAACAACCTCAAGACCTTGAAATTGTGAGCAAGGACACTGTCAGTATTTACCAGGCATCATCGAAAAAATCACCTATGGACATGTTATATGTTTGTGTTAGCACTAGAAATGGACATTCGGTCGTTCAGTGGTCCAAAATCGAGGAAGGCATCAATACTTATCGCTTCCAAGGCTTACAACCAGGCACTAATTACACTTTGTGCCTCACCTACGGAGGCCAAGACTGCCAGGTCCAAGTGGTCTTCACCACAAGAAAGAAAATACCATCCTTGCTTATCATAGTGGTGGTCAGCATTTTCTTGCTTGCTTTGGCTACAGTGCCCTTGCTGGGAGCCACCTGCTGTCATTTGTTGCACAAGTATCAAGGCAAGACCTACAAACTTATTATGAAAGCACAGAATCCAGATCAGATGGAAAAGCACATAGCGAAAGACTTTGATCCAAGAGCCTCCTTTGTGGCATCAGAGAAAACCTTCAACGAAAGTGAGCTGGGTGAGGGCGATGCTGAAGCTGAGGAAGGAGAAGCGGATGGGGAAGAAGCAGAGGGCAGCGTGGTGGCCGAGTCCATTCCCGAGTCTCAGTCCAAAACTCAGGAGGAGTTTGAAGTTGATTCTGAGTATAGTGACAGGTTACCATTAGGGGCTGAGGCAGTGAATATATCGGAGGAAATAAATGGCAACTACAAAGACCCGCGCTGAAAAAAAAACTGCTGAAAGGACTGTGTGTAAAATAGTCTTCGACCACATTCCAAAGCAGGTGAATACCGGTTATCTGACGTGATTACTCTTATCTCAGCGAAAGGTGCGTTACTCGATTTTACCTCAGCAATCTACAGTAACTGTATATACTTCATACTGCAAATGAGGTACTTGGATTTAAACAGCCAAAAGTTGCTAAAAAGTTAACTTAAATCCAAGCATCCTCAGACTGTTCATCCAACGTAAAGTCCATCCACTGTAAAGTTGAAGCCACATGCATAAAGGTAATGTTCGTGGCAGCGGCCAAATAGACTGATGTCCTTTAATTGAGGGCTTTGGTAAGCGTGATTCTGTGTTCATCAATTGTACACTGATTGTTACTTCGCCTTCTAAAAAAGAAAAGTGACTTTAGCTTTCGTCGCGGCATGTGGGTGTCCGAAAAAAGTAGGAAACTGGTCGCATTGTGTAACGTGAAACACCAAAATGTCGGTGCTTTAAAAATCCTCTCGCCTTTATGGGTCGGTTGAACGTGTCCTTTCTTTAGTTTAAAAATAGCTACTTGTTCGTGGCATGTCACACAAGGAGTATTTTCGAGTGTGTTTTATTAGACTGTATAGGACGGTAGATATTCTTAATGTCGATATGTGGTGTAAGGCAGTGAAACGTAAAGATGTTCTCTTTTTTATATATCAGTCGTCGCATCTCACCATCAGTCTGTACGCACGCTTCGTACACATAGCCTATATCCTTACTGATTTGTGTCGAACTGTTCAATGATGTAAAAATCTTTTGAAAGATTTTGATATGATTTTCTGTACGTGAAATTAATAAAATACTGAAAAAACACTCTGCACGTGTTTGGTTTATTTATGCTACTATGGTTTTAGTTTAGAGCAATATATCATTTTCGGTCAGATGGCAGACACATTTTACAAAGAATTACTATTTATGGTTTGACTATTTCATATATATGTATATATTTTTTAGAAATAGTAAGCACCAGACCTTCAAAGTACGACCGCATAACGGTAAATTAAGTCCCACAAATCACTTTACCTCCACATACATCTAGAGTAGGCTGTACGGAAATAAGCCTAATAACAGAATAAAATAAGTAATTACATTGTTATTTATAATTTGGTAATTTGTTTTTTAAGAAACACAGATGTCTGTTTTCCACCAGATGTTGACGCGCGTAAAATGCCAATAAAGATAACATTATTGGATGCATTTTTAATTATAGCCTCCTACTTATTTATCAGTAGGCTACCGTAAGGTTATTAAATATTACGCTACCAAGTCACTATATAGTCTGTAAAATATTAGCGTAATGTTGTTCACTGGAAGACCAAAGCAGTGAAGTGAAGGTAGTTTTGATACGCGATCATTTCCATAATAACATTTACAACCTGCTCTTCAAAATGAATAAAACAGTGTAAATCTAAAACAAACCTAAAACTTCTGGGCAACTTGGCATCAATTATTTATGTACAATATGTGCGACAAAGACAAGACACTTAATTAGTTAATATGCTATGTATAAAATTACTAGGCTACACGAGTGTATTTTGGTTTCCAGTATGCTACAATTTAGCCCTTTATAAATAATCACATTTTGATAATTAGGCTGTTTATCATTCTTACACGACACAACACTTCATTTGTTAGCTATATAAAGACCGGCAGTGCATTGCTATATTGTTTTTATTTCGTTTAGTTCAGAAATAAATTCAATTCATTCATTATCTACAGGCAAGCAAGGAATAGCCTACTTTGTATTCTAAATAAGAAGGAAAGGTAAAATCATCCACAACAAGAAGCATTCTACAATACTATCTTCAAACATTTATCTTCAAACATTCCAGTTATAGCTGGAAACCAGTATTATCTCGGTGAATTCCAAAATATCAGTAGATGATAAATGAGAATCTACATATACAAATAAAGACATAATGGGCGCTGTAAGGAGTTTAAAGGTGGACTGTAATTATAAATATCTAGCAGTGCATTAAGGAAGTTCAGTGACATGGATAAACTGATAAACCCATACATTTAGCAGAGTAAACACAAGACTATGACAGTGAACAGAAGGAACAGTGCATCCATCCAGTCAAACAAAGAGAGAGTTGGTAGTTTTTCCTGAGATACTAAGGTTTGTTTGAATTTTGCCAAGTGATTTATCTCTACACAGGCACAAGTGTTGTATACTACTCTCATAATCTGTAAAGAGGCTGTAGTTTGAGAGAATCCATGCTGTCTCTTTCTCTGCCATCTCAGTCCTTAGTTAGATGCATGCCAGTCCGTCTGTCGATGTGCTGGTCTCTGTGGTGCTGCTCTCCTTTTTGCTGCCCTCTCTGGAGCTCTGGTTGAGGGTCCCGTTAATGATGTTCTCAGTGCTCTGTCGCTGAAAGTGCTTTCTAGACCCCACCAGGGATGGGTTATTCACAAGAGTATAGAGGAGATGCCAGTGTCCACGTGCTCGCAAAGCACTGGACACCTTATTCTCCTTTTTGTTCTGCGAGACCAGCTGAATTCCTGCAAATGTTTGGTCAGAGAAGAGCTAAAATGATCTTGTAGTTACTGCTTAGTCAAAACCATTATTTTAGATAAAAAATGTTATCTACAACAATATACAACATATACAGACTCATACAACTATATGAGTCAAATATGATGTCATCAGAATGTGTTTTTCATGTACAAATGCTGTTCATTTTTCATGAAGTTTACTTGGGGTACTCCACTACCCTTTGCAAAAGCATGCCAATAGGTGGATTATTTTAAGGGTAAGTATAAAGGGGTGAGAGAATATGTGCAACAATTTGATGAACTGGTGCTATGTGTGCATTTCTCATCAAAAAGTAGTTACTTATAGTGAATTAATTAATTAAATTAATTATGTCACATGTGTCTTTCATGTTTCATACGTCAATAATTTATAATAGGCAAAATGGTTATAATAGGAGTTTATTTATAATAGGAATAAAAATGCTTTCCTCTGAGGACCATAATATATATTATATATATATATATATATAGAGACGAGAAGAAGAGAGACGAGAGAGAGAGAGAGATAGAGAAAAAAAAGTAGAAAAAGTGAGCGAGATAGATAGAGAGAGTCAGAGACTAGAATTATATATATATATATATTCAGAATATATATATATATATTATATGATATATATTATATAGATAAATAAATATACATATTACATATACAATAATATATATATACACCACATACATACGCACACGCACACACGCACAACTCCCATCTAAAAACACTGTCAAAACCCATTTAGAGAGAACAACACAGTAAACGGACAATTTTCAGGAAACTGCTGGAATCATAGGCATCAGTAATGCCAATCTTTTGACACAGTTGCACCATATTGAGCTTGCATACCATGCTGAAAAATGCAGCCCTTCTGGGTTCCATGATATAAAAACTGTCAATAGAGTGGCCCATCTGTGTAACCGCCAGCCTCATTGCTAATCTGTGCTACACAATAGCACACAGTTCACTGGGATTTGGGAAATGTGCTGTATGTAAGTCCATGCACATCCCACTTGTGGATGCAGAAAGTAGCGCAAAAGCAATTTGGATATTATATTGCTTGAATATTAAAACTGATTAAGACGATTGTTCCTAGATATTTCAGCTGTATGTTTGCATGGCCATGCTCACCATCTGGCAGTTTGCTACCTCCACAGAGGGGAAAAAACGCAATTATACTTTATGGAACAATACAGGAAGCAATCAAGTTTTCCTGAACACCTGATCACCACCTAATCAGTAGCTTGTACTGCACAGTTGCTTGGTGCATGACAGGTCTGATTGAGATCAATAGGTGAGTCCAGAGACACACAAGCACTTTATAGACTATTATACTCCAAATGTCATCAGGACAGATAAGTCACTTAAGAATGTGATGAATCAATCTATGTTTTAAAAAAGGCTGACTGGCCAAACTAAATGGAAATACAGCCTGATGGCGAAATCATGGTAATACAGGGGGGCAAAAAAAGTATTTGTAGCATGATTGATGCAAGTTTTCCTACTTAGAAAGATGACAGAAGATCTGTAATTTTCATCATAGGTACACTTCAACTATGAGAGACAAAAAAGCGAGAAAAAAACTCCAGGAATCAATTGTAGGAGTTTTAAAAGAATTTAACTATTAATCATTGGTGGAAAAATAAGTTATTTGGTCACCCACAAACAAGCAAGATTTTGGCTCTCACAGACATATAACTTTCTTCTTTAAGAAGTCTTTTGTCTCCACTCGTTATCTGTATTATGGCACCGGTTTGACTTCGTTATCTGTATAAAAGACACTGTCCCAGCCTCAAACAGTCAGATCCAAATCAACATGGCCAAGACCAAAGAGATGTAAAGGACACCAGGAAGAAAAGTGTAGACATGCAGCAGGCTGGGAAGAGTGAATCTACAAAGGCAAACAGGTTGGTGTGAATTAATCAACGGTGGGAGCAACTGTAAGAAAATGGAAGACATCAAGGCCATTGATAATCTCCTCGATCTGGGCCCACGCAGATCTCATCCTGTGGGATCACATGATCATTGAGGAATGGTGAGCAAAATTCAGAACTAACACAAAGGTACCTGATGAATGACCTGCAGAGAGCTGGGACCAAAGTAACAAAGGCTACCATCAGTAACACACTATGCCGAGAGGGACTCAGATCCTGCAGTGCCAGGCGTGTCCCCCTGCTTAAGCCAGTACATGTCCAGGCCCGTCTGAAGTTTGCCAGAGAGCATATGGATGATCCAGAAGAGGATTGGGAGAATATCATGTGGTCAGATGAAACCAAAATAGAACTTTTTGGTAAAAACTCAACTCGTTGTGTTTTGAAGAAGAAAAATGCTGAGTTGCATCCCAAGAACACCATACGTACTGTGAAGCATGGGGGTGGAAGCATCATGTTTGGGGCTGTTTTTCTGCAAAGAGGACAGGACGACTGATCCGTGTTAAGGGAAGAATGAACGGGGCCATATATCGTAAGACTTTAAGCCAAAACCTCCTTCCATCAGTGAGAGCATTGAAGATGGAATGTGGCTGGGTCTTCCAGCATGACAATGATCCCAAACACACCGCTCGGGCAGCAAAGGAGTGGCTCCGTAAAAAGCATTTCAAGGTCCTGGAGTGACCTAGCCAGTCTCCATAGATCAACCCCATAGAATATTTGTGGAGAGAGTTCAAAGTCCGTGTTGCCCAGCGACATCCCCTAAACATCACTGCTCTAGAGGAGATCTGCATGGAGGAATGAACTCTGTCATTGCCAACAAAGGTTATGTTACAAAGTATTGAGTTGAACTTTTGTTATTGACCAAATACTTATTTTCCACCATAATTTACAATTAAATTCTTTAAAAAACTTACAATGTGATTCCCTGGATTTTTTTTCTCATTTTGTCTCTCATAGTTGAAGTGTACCTATGATGAAAATTACAGACCTCTCTCGTCTTTCTAAGTAGAAAAACTTGCACAATCAGTGGCTGACTAAATGCTTTTTTGCCCCACTGTATATTTCCAGCATGGATCAATTCAACTCCATCTAATAAAAAAGAAAGACTGTGAACAAACGACAACCTTGATAAGCAACACGGCAAAGACACCCAGGATAGTTAAACAGTAGAAATTCACGTTGGATGTAATGCATTGTGTCAGCTATACTAGAATGGAACTGACCTTCCTCAACATCATGACCCGCTACACTGGAGCCTTGGTCCTTTCTTGGAGACTGCAACAACAGTCCGCAGAAGGCCTTCATCACTGGGTGAGACTGGCTGACCTCAATCTTTAAATAATGAGCATAGCAGCGATAGCCTGTGGAGTAAAAGAAATGGCGAAAGTTAAACTACAGAAAAAGCAATTTATACACCATCACCTGCTATTGTGTACAGAGGCAATTTGGACCACACTTTCAACGCTGCTGAGCTTCAACAGAGCATGGCATTCATCTCAAGTCAGACTAGATTACCCCTGTCTGGGTATGTTATTGTGCAAACTCAAGAGTTATACAGTTTTTACCTACTGCATATGAACATGCCTGTACATGGCCCTATTTGCCTTATGTACACTTGTAAGAAAAGGTTTATGATCCTTATGTAATAAGTTGATTTTTGCGTTATTTACTTCAATAAAACAATCTCATCTTCATTCAAATAATACTAATAGAAAAAACACATTCTGCTAAACTAATTATTGTACTTTATAGCTTTATTGAACAGATTGATTATTCATTCACAGTCCTGCCTGGAAAGGGCATATTCGTGCTTATACTCCAGGGCAAAAAAATGAGGCAACCCTAAAGTGCAAATTATTAAGCTTTTAAATGGTACTAATAAATAATCATTGGTCTGAAATTTATCAAGAAGAAAATGCACTCCTGAGACCTGTATCACCAATTACTTATCACTTCTCATTATTGAAGTGAAGTATTGGGGAGTAGGAAACTGGAAACAGGGAAATTCACTTACCAATACATAGACTTCTTGTAGATAGAATCATGAAAAAATATCAACATTTGATCTAAAACTCAAACTAACACATGGCTGGGTGGTCAAAATCTGCTCAAATATCTTCTTTCTTGTTTTGTTTTTTTTCGTTGGTAATCTGTCACAATCCACCAGAACAACAATGATTTTGCAGTTTTCGGTTTGCCCCATTTTTGTATTTTTTTATATATATATATATATATATATATATATATAACCTGTAATAGCCCTACACCTTACTCTGAACATAAATAACCATAATTACTGATGTAACCTATAATGAGTCTACACACTTAGCCAAAAAATTGGCCAAATGTTTATGTTTATTGATTAGCAGACCCTGCTTTAGCAGCAACAAGATGTAGCTGCTAATAAAACTTGAAGAAAGGTTAGTCCACAAAATGTAACATATCTCAATACAGTTTGGAACTCATTGTTCGCTTGTTATGCAAAAATTGAACTGCTAATTTTTGTCTTATCTGTCTCTCAAGTTTAATGGAATAGCTAGACTTTGTTTGTTTTGCAATCATGCAGCAATGTTTGAGATGTGTTTCAGTCCATAATGTCCTCCATTAATAATTTTTACTTGGTGATCTTTCCCCAGTGGACACATGAACAGAGGTTCTTAATAATCTAGGTATTTTTGCAGCTATCCATTGCATGTGGTGGTTTGACTGACTGACCACATTTTATGAGTAATTAATGTAGAAATCCAGGTAATTCACATAGCTTTTATTTACAACTGTACATATATCATGTATCAAATGTTTTTTTTTAATGTCAAATGACTGAATTTAAATGTAATGTACAGTAAATATCCAGTGATTCATATAATGTGCATACGGGACAAATGTGCATACAACCAAATTGGTAAAGGAGTCTGATGTACCTGTGTCAAAGGCCTCCACGTTGCGGTTGAGGAGACTGATGTCCATACGTCCCAAGTGGAAAATGTTGAAAAGAGCAGTGACAACCAACCTCCAAACACCCACCAAGACACTCACCAGAACGTTGACCGGAAAGAACAGGTAGGTCAGAATGAACAGACTACCCCTACAGATACAAAATACAACAACATTCGAAATGAAAACGTCAACATGGCCATTGATATCGATATTTACAATATTAAGCAGATACCCTTATGCAATCCAAAGCAGAATTGATACAGTTATACAATCCCAGCAACTGTGGGTTAGGGGATATACTCAGGGACCCAACAGTGGCAGCTTGGCAGAGGTGGGATTTAAACCCTCTGGTTCATAGTCCAGCACCTTAACCACTAGGCTACCACAGTCCCTTTGATATGTTTAAAAAGTATGATGTTATGTCATACAGTGACAAAAATCATACCTGTTAGTTAGGTCCTGGGTTCCAGCTTCTTTTTTAATGAAGAAGAATTTGGAAGCAAGGTGCTGGGTGACTACAGCCAAGAACAACATCAACCAGAAGGGCCTGAAGAGGCACACGTAAGAGAGGATTTGTTATAAAGAGTTCTTCTGTAAATGCTGGAGCCTATGGATTAGGACGAGAGATCATCGTCATAAAGACTGCATCTCTGAACCAATACTCTTGGGGATATTGTCCTTTCCCTGCGATAAATGAGTCAGAAGACATTCCTGACAGCTCAAGGTCATTTGAGCACTATGATAACATTATAATAATCAGTTTCACTCACCACATTCTTCCAATGATGCGGAAGAGCAACAGGTTCTTTCCATATAAAATGGGAATTATGACAAGGAACACAGCAAACAGAAGGCAAATGAAGAACACCAGCGTCTGAATGACCATGCCTTGATGAGTACACACACACACACACACACACACACACACACACACACACACACACAAACGTGATATAAGAAGGAATGAGGTCACAAATAACTCGAATAAATAAAATTATTAAAATATTAAAATAATATTAAAATAAAATGAATATTCTCAAGTAAATACAAAATAAATGAATAAATAGAAGAGTGAGATTCAATACAATCAATGGACCCAACACCAAGTTTTTTTTGCACTCTGACCCAATAGAAACAGTTAACATGTGACTAAAAGACCAACAGTTCAGATGTGTACAACTTGGGATTTGTAGTTGCCTGTAGATCACTATACATCTCCAGGATATATGGGAAATACATTAGTGACACTGTTTTAATTCAAAGCAAACAAACAATATATACACAAACTATTAAGAATCTATGACATAAGCTTTGTTGCTATACCAGTTGTTTCCATTTCTACAAATGGTAAAAGAAGAATAATTACACAACGTGTTTTAGCACTGTTTTGTTACGATAAGCCTAGACTTAAGTTACTGTTAAGGTATGCATTTTGGGCTTACATTTTAGGTTAGATTACTACCAGATTTGAGTCCTGGCACTGTCTTCTGGCCATACTGGGCATCATATTTAGGCACAATTGGCTGTGTGTGAGGGAGGGAAAGCCCCAACACCTGCAGGCCCTGCAATGGACTGGTATCCCATCCAGGGCACACTTACACTGGTGCCCCATGTTCTCTGGGGATAGGTGTGGATGCCCTTGCAACCCTGATCACGAAAAGTGGCGATAAAACATGAACAATATACCTCTCACTTATTCTGGGCTATATTCCAGTTATTGAATAGTTTTATGTCTAGATATTAGAAGATAATATAAACTTGTAAAGCTGAGTTGAGACAATGAGAGTTGAGAGTTGAGACAATGTTCCATTGTAAAAAGTACTATAGAAATAAATCTGACTTGACTTGACTTAATTCACATAAAAAAAATGTAAAAGCTTATAGTTAATGAATGAATGAAAACGAAAAAAAAAATGAATAACTGTAAGTGTAAGTTGTATTTACCCAGACAAATGAAAGCAGGTTGGTAGCTGGTGTAGCCCATCCAGCAGACCAGGGCAGGACGTGATGGCCGTATGTTTCTGTGACGGTTATAAACATGGTAAATGTCACCTCTGTACAGCCCCCTCAGATTGGACCTGAATTCACAAATATGTCATTTTTAGAGAGTTAAAAGAAACCAAAAAATATTATGAAGAAAATAATTAAATATATGAAAAAATATGAATTGCTATGATAGATGTTGGGGAAAAAAAAACTGAATGGCCATTATTTTATGCCTGGTATTTGGGAAGGTAATTATGAAATTCTCATTACGGTCAGATAAAGCCAGCTCCCATTTGCAGTAATTGTTATCACTGAGAATACATTAACTCCCACTATTGTTGCCATTTTTGTCTGTGAACGTATGTGTGTGAGTGAGAGAGACAGATTGGGTAGGAAATAGCATAAAGGCAAGAGACAGAGACAGAGAGACAGAGAAAGAAATTTATGCACTAGTGAGACAGATACATCCATAAGGGATTACAGTAACACACAGCAACATAATCTGCAGCTTTATTTTCAGCCATACCTGTGCAGGACCATGGACCTCATCATCATGGCCAAATTGACCAAGCAGGAAAGGGTTACCGCTGAGACATAGCACACTGCAACAAACAAAACACCACACAGCACTTTTTTTTACTTTTTGCTGATTATCAAGCAAGCACTGCTACAGTCCAGCAGTCTGCTCTGCTGACACCATCACTTTGTGTGTGTGTGTGTGTGTGTGTGTGCGCGCTTGTGCCTGATTTTGTGCAGAGGGTATAGATTTACACAGGTGGGTCTAAAGCAGAGTGACAGTGGATCTATACACTCAGCAATGGATCTATTACAGACCCCTGAGCAATATTGCTTGCAGTTGCCAGGAAGCGTAATATAACATTGCAGACACAATGTCTTTGCAGCACAGAAAAAGTCAATGATAATACATAGTAAAAATATTTCTTAGCTATACTGACAAATTGAACGTTAGGAAAAAAATGTGATTAGTTGTCTATTGAGAAGCCAACATCTCTATCTACTGCATCTGTATTGTATGGATATTGGCAAAAACTCTTCACACATTTTCTCATGCCAAGAAAATAATGGAGAAAAACACCCTCAGAATTCACATATTGATTGAGTTTGTTTTAAAGTCGCTATCAGCATCAATGGCCTGTTGAGTGATACACACAAGGTTACATCTATACATTTACAACATTTGTGGTACTGTGGTAGCCTAGTGGTTAAGGTACTGGACTATGGACCAAAAGGTCAAGGGTTCAAATCCCACCTCTGCCAAGCTGCCACTGTTGGGTCCTTGAGCAAGACCCTTAACCCACAATTGCTTGGATTGTAAGACTGTATCAATTATAAGTCGCCCTTGATAAGGGCGTCTGCTAAATGCTGTAAATGTACCTTTTAAATGTACATTGGGAGGACATGCAGACTCCACACAGGAGGCACCCAGGTTGCTCCACCCTGAGATCAAACCTAGGACCTTCTTACTGTGAGGTGACGGTGCTATCCACTGAGATACCGTGCTGCCCCATGCTTTCGCTTGTCAGTTGTTGGAGTTGTGAATCAGAATATATTCATTTATGAATCTGTAGAATTTTTGCTTACTTTTTCTGAGGTAATAATTTGTGGATATGTAGTACACATGTTGCCAGGTGGCTCTGATCACACATGTACCCTCAATATTTCCAGGAAAGCATGTATGTTTGTATGAAAGACTGTGTACTGTGGATTCAGAAAGCATTCAAACTCCATTCACTTATTGCGCTTTTGTTGTATATCCAATTTTAAATGGTTGAAAATGTGCATTTTTTTGTTCATCAGAATTACAATCAATCCATAATGACAAGCAAAACATGTTTCTCGACATGTTTTGCATTGTATTAAAAAAATAAAACCTTCAATTTACAAAAGTGTTCAGATCTTTAATTCAGGACTTTGGCAGAAGGCGTGTGGTCAGCAATTACATCCTTTGCATCTTCTCAATGCCTAAACTCAACTTGATCTTACTGTAGTCCTGAAAAGTGCCATCACTACCCCCTTTAATGTAGGGCTTGGTATGGCCAGGTGTTATTGCTTGACGTTTTTGCCCCAGTGTGTTGCCACTGATACACGTGGTTCAGACACAAGCAGTGCTTGCTGGAGTTTTAAAAAACCACCTCGTGTCACTACTGCTGAACTGAAAATAATCCACAAGCCAATACCTACCCACCAGCATCCTGTAGGCATTGTCCTGTGAGCACTGATGAAGGATTAGAGGATGACTAACAAACTGTGCAAGCAAACAGATGAGCTACGTCCCATCCTTAAATGAACTTTCCTAGATATACTGTAGAGCTGTGACACTTTAGCATTTATTAATGTACATCAACTGTGCTAAGGTTTTCATTATAACTGTGTATATAAACTTCAACAAGTTCTAAAGTACTTTTTGTTCAGTAAAACTACTAATTTAAAAAATTGATTTTCTTTGGTAATTTTTCTGCAAATTTTTTACAGATACAGTGGGTAAAGTGTTTGCAGTTTCCTTCAAGTATCATTAACGAACTTAATTTACATCGGGAAAAACTCAAATTTTTACTAAAACCAACCCTGATGAAAACCTACTACTGCAGAAATTTACAATTTCCAGTTTTGGTGGTACTGACTGGGTACTGGACTCACCTTCACACACCACCTGTAGTACACACCACTAGCTTGACCACCTCTTTACGGTCCCTCAGACAGAATATTTAAAGCCGCCAGAGAAATGCAATGTCTTCAGCCACTCCTCTACGGACCTATGGTTGGAGAGTTGGCGCAACTACTCCAGTGACCAGCAAGAGAGCCATCTGTGAAAACAGTACAAATGAAAAGATATCTCCCATGCACTGGTCCTATAACCATATTTTAATGCCAAATCTTACAAATACCAAACACACACACCTGATAAATAGCAAATGATTTGCTACAACCAGAGAGATGGCTAACTTCAGAGGGAACCTGAAAACTGATCACACAAAATTCTCATAATATGACTCTACCATTTGACATTAGCATAAACACAGTAAGTCAGGTTACCTTCCCTTCTGGCGTGTAAATGTAAGACTTGAGAGCATCAGTGGATTCTTTCAAATTCCAGGCTTAGAACTGCGAGGCTAAGACAAAGTAGTGTTATACAAATATATAAGCAACAGCACTCATTTAGTCAAGGAAAAACACATTTTTACACATTTAATCATTGAGTAACAAATACATATAGAAATCAGTATATAGCATATAGTATGAATAAAGTTATTACGCAGTGTTTTCACTAGTGTATTACACAGTACACTTGGAAATTGGTTGGAAGTTGTACAGATACTGAAATTATTTAGATTTATTTACCTAGATTAGTCTGCCTTCTTCAAGTCATCAAACAGGATTTTTACAACATTATTTTTTGTTATGTAGACATGGAATAACGAATTCAATGGAGTCATAATACCTGCAGATTCAGTTCATGGACAGATGTCCTGACATTTTCCTTTAGAATTCTCTGATATAATTCAGAATTCATTGTTCCCTCAATGATAGCAAGTCGTCCTGGCCCAGATGCAGCAAACCAGGCCCAAACCATGATACTACCACCACCATGTTTCACAGATGCGTTCTTATGCTGGAATGCAGTGTCTTCCTTTCTCCAAACATGACTTTTCTTTTAAACCAAAAAGTTCTATTTGGTCTCATCCGTCCACAAAACATTCCTCCAATGGCCTTCTGGCTTGTCCACGTGATTTTTACAACTGCAAGACGAGCAGCAATGTCCTTTTTGGAGAGCAGTGGCTTTCTCCTTGCAACCCTGCCATGCACACCTTGTTGTTTCGTGTTCTGCTGATGTGACTCATGAAATTACCATTAGCCAATGTGAGAGAGGCCTTCAGTGCTTGAAGTTCCACCCCCCGGGGTTCATTTGTGACTTCGGCAATATTACCTCCTTGCTCTTGGATGGATCTTTCTTGGTCGACCCTCCTGGGGAGGGTAACAATGGTCTTGAATTTCCTCCCTTTTGTACACAATCTGTCTGACAGTGGATTGGTGAGTCCCCCAAACTCTTTAGAGATGGTTTTTGTAACCTTTTTCCAGCCTGAAAAAATGAGCATCAACAATTTCTCTGAGGTCTCCTTTGTTGTTTCATGCATGATACACTTCCACAAACATGTGGTTGTGAAGAGCAAACTTTGAAAGATCCCTGTTCTTTAAATAAACAGGGGCCCACTCACACCTGATTGTCAACCCATTGATTGAAAACCCTGACTCTAATTTTCATCTTCACTTAACTGCTAATCCTAAGGTTCACATCTTTTTTTGTTGCACTCACTAATATGTAATATTGGATAATTTTTCCTCAATCAATAAATGACTAGTAATAATAGGTTTGTCCTCATTGTTTAAAACTGGGTTCTCTTATCTACTTTTAGGACTTGTTTGAAAACGATGATGTTTTTTAGGTCATTTTATTGCAGAAAATAGAAAATTCTAAAGGTTCACAAACTTTTCAAGCACCACTGTAATGCTCACAAACATATTTGGGGATTCAGTAAAACAATATGTGAAGATTCTAGTTTTTGAATGTAACAAACAACATATCTGTGTTAAATTTAATTAAAGAAAAAGCACCCTTTTAGAATTTTCTATATTTTCTATATTTCTGCATAAATTGACCTAAAAAATCTCAATTTTCACACAGTCCTAAAAGTAGATAAAGAGAACCCAGTTTTTAAACAAATAGACAAAAATTGTCACAGGTATAATCAAATTAAATTAAGCACCTAGTCCATGCAGTCTGCCTTTACAAAACCTTGTGAAATAATGGGTCCATTGTTTCTAAAAGTTTTTCCTGAATTTCAGAGCTTGTTGGTGTGTAGGATTCCAACCATTGCACAACCACCATTCCTCCAATTTTGAGGGAAACAGTTTGGAGAAAGAACTTTTCCATCTGGTGGTGTTTCAACGTGCTGGTGTCTGTTTGTTTATTTGGTTTATTTACCGTCGCTATCATCATCATCATGGCTATTTAGCGACACAACAGATTACATCTATACACAAAGGCTCATCAAGACAGTCATACAACATAACACTCAGGGTGGGGCCAATTTTAACATGATTCATTAACCTAATGCATGCCTTTTGGACTCAGAGGGAAACTGGAAGTACAGGGAGTAAACCCACATGGAACACAGGGAGTACATGCAGACTCCACACAGAAAGGACCCAGGCTGCTTGGTCTTTGCTTGTGAGGCGACGGGGCTACACACTGGGCCACACATGTACGCCCTGGGCCCAGTGTGGCAAAGCAGGTCCATAAAGACCATAATGTCCGAGTTGGGTGTTGAAAGAAACTTGGACTGGCCCAACAACAGTGTCCTGAGAAATGCTCTAACAATGTTGAACTGAACAAAAATTCCCACAAGCCTCAATCAAAATCTTGTAAGAAGCCTCCCCAGAAGAGTGAAAGCTGTTAAAAAAAACTGCAAGGGGGACAACTCCATATTAATTACCTGGATTTAGAATGGGATGTCATAAAAGCTCCTGTAAGAAATAATCTGTAGTGCCCAATATTTTTGTCGATATGTGTATGTATCTTTAAAACTACAACCTCTGTTACTTTTTAGGATGTAATTTGATTAATACCAGATTTTTTGGTGAGATCTTGTCTTGGTTAAAAAAAACTATCCCAATTTTAAATAAGGAATTTTGTCTGCTTTCTTCTCATCTCATCTTTCATTGGCTCTTAATGACCGAAATATGTTCCTGGATCTCATTTTCACACTACGTGTGGCATTAGACCTCATCAAAGATTAAAAGTTTCCAATTAACAAATCTCGGATTGTGCAATCTTCTCCTTCTTCCTTAAGAAGCCCACATTAACACTTTTAGATAGACCGATCACACCATCTAACCTGGCTTGAGATGCTTTCTTCTTTTTGAGGATGTTCTTTACATAGTCTTTGTAGTAACTGCTCTTCAAGTCCTGAATAAGAGCAAATACAAAAGAAAATAAATAATTTGTTAATTTCCAAGCCAACTGCAGACAGCATACTGTCAACCCTTCAAATCTAATTATAGATCTTTTTTTTCCCCATTTAACCAAGTGTAAGCAAATAAGAGCACAATTGTTGTGCATTCTGTGGGAAATCACTACACTGACTTTGTAATCCTTTCTGCCACAAACCAGATCCCAATCTCAGAAAGCTGCTTATTATGATTAGGCCTGTGAAATGCAATTCTGAAGTTTAAGGATTTGTTAGTATCCGTGATGCAGGAATTTTATCACGTGTAAACAGTAGGTGAAATGGCAGAACTAATGCTATAAAACTTCTGCTTATCAGGGATATTTTCCACACAGAATGTCTCACAAAATTTCACATTAGATGGATCATTAACTACCACATATACATAGTTGCACAGAATGAGTGACAAATTTACTTGAGATGCTGATACAAGCCCATGTCCTCACCTGGAACACTGCAAAGACTCACCTCAGAGGCACCAGAGCTTTCCTCTGTTTCCTTCAAGCCTTTGAAAAGCAGCAGAGGGTACTGGAAACTGAGAAAGGCCAGACTGGCTATCTGAGGCAAGCTGCTCAACAATGCATAGTACTTATATATCTGTAGTGCATGAGGAAAAAACAAAATCGTGTCATCTTTCCAAATGCAAAATGGGTTGAATTAAGCTGCTAAATTGCATACATTTTAATCAAACTTTTAAATCCAGCTTGTTAGCAAGGAAAACGGATCTATTTATCCAAAAGTCCCAGTCTTTGTTGGACAATCTAAATAAGTGAGATGATGGAAGCTGAGGTGAAGTACAGTGATTGACATAAGAGCAAAACAAAATTCTTCTACTGAAGACTCATTAAACAGCAAAAGATGGAGTGATGGTAAAAAAAACAAAACAAATGATATCAAGAGAGTAAGAACTAAGCATAAATCAGACTGTGTTATGTGTGCTGTTCCCAGACCTTTACATTTTTTATTTGAAAACAATAGAAACTTCTGAGTATCATCCAATGCATAATACTGATACAATGTTTTAATTCTTCTGGAAAATTAATGTTCCCTATTGTTCCACATACAATTTGTCTATGCAAATTGATTAAAGCTTCAAATAAATAAAATTAAAACAAAATAAAATACATTAAAATCGGCTCACTATGTGGACCAAAATAAATTAGATATGGATTATCTGGTTATGGATGTCTGGGTATAAAACCTCAGAAAGAGGCCATTCCAAAAATGTTGAAAGAAAAACAAAACCTGAAATAATATAATAATATAATTGTACAAATATAATGTCTGATATATATTTAGGAGTTGGTATTTCTAGTTCTATTTAGTATAACTTTTTCATAATAAACGTTTTATTTTTTCGCTATATAAAAAAAAAAACAAATTCACTGTGAACAGGCCTAATCAAATGAGTGGTGTACCATATGTACATATTATCTGTTTCAGACACACACAGACACAGACACAGACACAGACACAGACACAGACACAGACACAGACACAGACACAGACACACACACACACACACACACACACACACACACACACACACACACACACTGTTGATACTCAGTAGGCCTATAAAACTGTATAGAACATCCCTACTAGTCAGATCCTATATCTGGCCTAATTATAGCCAACATGAGAATTTTTACATTCTGCTAGACTGAAAGTCAAATTTCATTCGTAGGTTAAGCCCTTACCTGCGGTGTTTTGGGGCAGTCCACTTTCTGCCAGACAAGGACTCCAAAATGTGTCCATGACAATAGGCTTCCCAGCACAAAACCAACCTTGTTTTGAAGGGTGCCACAGGCCAGCAAAGGGTAGTACAGAGCAGGGTAGTACAACAGTGCCAGGATCAGCCAGTACTCTGGGGAAATCAATAAAGTGACTACAAATACCAGAAAACATGCGTCTTTATACATTTAACTGACTTCATTAATGAGTTAGCACCACTACCTTCTGTATCACTGCAGTCCCACTAACATTTAACTGTTAAAATCTCACTAGCATACTATTTAGATGTTTATAATATGACTAAATTTATATCAGGGAATTTGTCGAACATTCAAATAGTATACAGTCCTATGATAAACTGAGGAGAAATTACCGAATGTAAACCTAGCCACTGTTGCATGGGTGAAGAATTATGCTAGAACAGTAGGAGTGACAACAAAAATAAGGTATGCTTGTGTGATTAAGAATATCAGTACAACAGTTCGAGTAGCAAGGTGGACAGATGACAAGTGGAGCTACTATGGATAAATGAAATTCAAATATGGCTCCCTCTCCCCCTGATTCATATTTCTTTACCAATAGTGATTCCCAGCTATTTTTGTGGTCCCACTCACAAACAGATTAATTTGAGCCAATTGTGTTCAACCCTATAGAATGCTAATGTCAGAATACAGTGAAGCAACATTTCATTTATTGCATATAGTCTGCACAATAAATGATTTCTTTGCTTAGAAATGGATCCATACCTTTGTATTGTATGTCCTTTGAAAATGGAAGTGGGGTAGGGGAAAGGACCATCTCGACAAGCTTGCAGAAAAGAACTGCAAACACAGCCACAGACAGGGCTTTGTGCTGTGTATGGTCTAAAAAATTGACAGGGCTTGAGAGACAAAAGTATGCATTATTATAGGGAACAATAACATGTCATTTAGTTAGAGTGAAAACACAGTTTGCTTTAGTTCTGTATAAAGCAAGGATGAAACAGAAGAGGATTCTTGCTATGGTAAGTTGATAGAGGAGAGTTTACTAACTTACCTGAGAAAACCTGTAACTCCTTTCAGACTTTCAGAAACCTTCTGTCGTCTTGCCAGTATGACCAGGATGAGCATGACCAAAAACTTTGCACACATAAAGGAAATAAACAAAGTATACCTTTTGACATTTTCATATCACAAAACCCACCCACTCTCAGTTCGCATGACATGCACTCCCCATTTAAATAAAGTAACAGAGCCACTACAAACACAGAAAACAATCTTTCTCAAAATAAGTCCTTTTCTGTATAAATTAAGTTAAATCAACAGAGGACTGGGTGAAGTGACCTGCTATGACCTATGGCATCTTTAGGAGGGCAAAGGACATCAACTGCATGCTGAGGAATGCTGATCTCCTGCATGGCCCAACACAGTCAATTGGTTTTCATAAATATAAAACATGGTAGGTTCATGACAGACAGCAAGGTTCAGTGGGAAGCCTGAAGGTTACACAAAATAAGCCCACCAAAGCAAAAAGGGTCATTTTTTGAGATTTAATGTGGGACCTTGTATCAGTTTATAAATTACTGTTGTCCCACAGTGTTTAGATGAATTGCTCTTTACTTTTTTTGCACACCCCTCAGAGGTAGGACCATGTACTGATAAACGGGTTTGGCCACATTTGCCTAAATGGACAACCTATTGACCTTGAACTATAAATCCCTCCTCTTGGTGGATTTGAGTATTTTTTGTATGCATGCATGTATGTATGTATGTGTATATATATATATATATATATATATATATTATCTATATATATATATATATATATATATTTATATATATATATATATATACGAAGACTTTAAAACTTAAAATTTATAAAGACTATACATTTATACAAGAAGTGTGACTGTAGTATGTGTGTGAGGGTAAAGAGCCGACAGTCTCAGATAATACTTACGGATATTGCTGCGATGCATATGTGGTAGATACTTTCATCGGCTTTTGGGTCACATGGTGGGATAATTCTGGACATTTCACAAACAGAGTATTTATCATAAGCTGGTGCAATCCAAGCTGATTATTTAGAACAATGAAAGCTCAGAGTGAACCTCCACTCACCCCCACCTTTCTTAGCAGATCAACACTTTCATCACTCATCCATTCCAAGCACAGATTATGCATGTAAATCAACAGATGTTCAACATGAAAGAAAAACGCTGAACACCTCTCACAATTACATAGAGGTGTAAGGATGTTAAGTGCAAACAAATCATATGATTGTATTAACAGTAGTACGTCTTGGATGGCCCATGGCACAAAAACATCACCAAAATGTAATTCACACATTTGATTAATTCATTGTGACAACAGGGAGTGATACATTAAATTATAGGACTAAAATGGGAGTGGTGGACATTCTAGTAGTGTGCACAGTTTTCCATTTAATTTCCACTGCATCACATAGGTTTGGTGCCGTACACTCGCTGGACACTTTTAGGTACACATCCTTGTCACTACACTCATTGTTCCACGTACCATATAGATCCACTCTTGATTGCAGACTGTAGTCCATCTGTTTCTCTGCATACTTTGTGTCCCCTTTACTCATTTTTCGAATGATCACGACCCCAAGGGGACCGCCACAGATCAGGTACTATTTGGGTGGTGGATCATTCTTAGCACTGCAGTGACACTGACGTGGTGATGGTTTGTTTGTGTGTGTTGTGCTGGTACGACTGGATCAGACACAGCAGTGCTGCTGGATTATATAAACACTGTGTTAACTCACTGTCTACTCACACATCTACCTTATTGCTCCACCTTGCAGATCGGACTGTGTCATGTCAGTAGTCTAGCGGTTAAGGTACTGGACTATGGACCAGAAGGTCCAGGGTTCAAATCCCACCTCTGCCAAGCTGCCACTGTTGGGTCCTTGAGCAAGACTCTTAACCCACAATTGCTTGGATTGTAAGATTGTACCAATTGTAAGTCGCTCTGGATAATGGCGTCTGCTAAATGCTGTAAATGTAGATGTAAAGTAATTGGACATTGGATGCTCTACATTTTTGGTTGGTGGACTATTTTCAGTCCAACAGTAACTCTGAGGTGTTTAAAAACTCCAGCACTGCTGTGCCTGATCCACTCATACCTGATCTGTGGTGGTCCTGACCATTAGAGAACAGAGTAAAGCAGATGAACAAATTATGTAGAGAAACAAATTAACTACAGTCTATATTTGTAGATCTACAAAGTGCATCTATATGGTAAGGGGAACTGATAAAATGAACAATGAATGTAGAAACAAGGAGGTGTACCAGCAAGTCTTCTTTTCACTTTCTCTTTTCATATAGATATATTTTATTTTTTATATTTTTATGCTCCCCATTTTCTTTATCCCTGTTTATCCTGGTTAGAGTCATGGGGATTTGGATCCTATTCTGAAATTCATAAGCTGCAGAAAAGCATGTAAACTGAACGGGGTACTAATCCATTAGATGGCTAGGTAGGGTTTGCTGATGCAGCGCAAAACACTTGTCCTCCTGAAGTGTTATTTTACTAAAGATGCAGCCATCTGCAGACTGCATGAGAAAGTGTATATTTATTCAGGTTTTTTAATTTGTACTGTATATTATGCATGCATATCTTTAGTTAATATGTGTAGGAGACTGCAATTAATCCTATGAAGTAAGCAAAAATATTGTAACAGTTGTTAAAAAAAACTAGAATCCATATGGTAAACATCTAATAAAGCCTTGCTTATGACTGGTGCTCGCATACAATATGTAAGTGGCATATATGCATAATAGGTAAGTATTATGAATGATTACAAATTGTCCTGCTGTATGAAAATTCAATTGATAAGTACACAGATAAGAGTCACTTACTCAGGCGGAGGCTTGGTGGGTATAGCATTATCAGAAAACTCTGCATAGTCATAGTAGTCTTCCTTCACAGGTTCTGCACTCATTATCTTGTCTGAAGAATCAGTATATCAAAGAGACCCAGTCCAGCAGTGTGGAATACAGTTCACTTCTTTCCCGTGGGACAAACTACTCCTGTTCAGTTATACTTTGCAAGAAAAAAGTTTCCCAGACAGTTCGGTAACACTGGAGTCAGCAGGGTAAAGTCCTGTCTTCTCTGTGATGTTTCTCTCCCTTTAGGGTATTCTCAGGTGTTTCGATCCAACTTTAGCAAATAGCTGTGAAGAAGAGTGTAACAGGCTGTTTACTGACTTTCCTTTCAGCCCTCCTTTTCAAGACGTGGAAGACTGAAGAGAAGAGAAGAGAATGAAAGAAGGGGTTTAAAAATAAGGAGAGAAACTTTCCAGCCACCTGTGGCTTACTGGGATTAGGTGGACCACCAGGGGCGGGTCTGTCCGATTGCCTGAACTGGAAGTTACTAGCAGCACACGAACTTTGTAAAACCCTGAGGTGCAGGTGTGTGCAGTGACTACAGTTATGGAGGTGTGGTGCATTCATCCATGCAATAAAAGGCAATGACATAAAAGGGAAATTCATATGGGCAGAGATATCGTGCCATGGAGTTTCCAAAAGATGGAAATACTGTTTCCGTCTGCACACACACTAACATGCAAATAGTGGATGGACTACAATTTCTTCCTCATGTTACTCTTCATTTAACTAGTGATAACTTTTCTAGACCAATCAAAAAGGTTTCTGTTCACATTTCTCATTCCATTCACATGGCTCTACTTCTGTGTGTTGATACTTGGGGAACCATGTGAATGGGATCCATTCAGTGAAATGAGAACAGGATGAGGGTAAAGGTTACGTCTCCTTCACACTCGACACTTCATATCTAATTAGTCACATTTAAATATACTAAACTGAATGATACAGTGTTCTGTCTGAATTCTATATTGTACATTCCAGGCAGCTCGCAAACACACCAGAGCACTCTTGTCTGGCTTTGTGTTCTTTTTTCAGTGTGTGCTGGCACTGAGGTTTTGCAACCTGAGTCACAGTGTCAGAGTTGGTTTGCAGCTCTCATTATGCACGGATTACAGTCAAAGTGAGTTAAAAAAAGTTTCACAACCACTGCTAAAACTCCTGAGGGGAACAAAAACCGCACAAATCAGATTCGTCCCTCTGTGAAAAAAGGAGGTTGGACAAACAGAGGTCGCCAAACAAAGAATGCTTTGAAGACTTACATCACCAAGATGGTGCTGGAATTTGGCCAGAGTGTTAGTTTGCACCAGGCTGGGAAATGGGTGATATTTGCTTTTAGCCTGTGTCCACAGTATATTGAAATTATCATTATTTTTTAAATCAGTGTGCAGCATAACATATTCTATATCAATAGACATTCATTACATTATGATGTAATAATAAACACAAAAACAATGGCAGCAGAAAACCATGAACAGAATGATCCAAGTTTTAATACAGGTGATACTGTATATGGAGTACATCTTTACAATGACTAATCTCTTTTCACACAGAAGAAAAATGAAATCATTGGAAAGATTTGAACTGAGAAAAGCCTCCCCCATATCACTAACCCCATAAAAGACAATGCTCAATATTTTTCCAGTTACTGGAAAGAAAGTTCTACTAAAAGACCTCATATTTACCTCTCTTTAGCATGACACAGATATGACCTGATCTGACATGATTAACTAGAAAGGGACCCTTATTTTGCCCAGAGCCATTGACATAACTGAATTTAATTAAAGACACAACAGTGGACCACACAGACAAAGATGGACATTCTCCTTAATGATTTCATATCCACAATCATCACTCATGGTCTCTTGGGAGCACTAACATCAGACAGTTAAAGGAAAAGCAGTCTCCATGGTGCTAAACTGGCTATGCCAGAGATAGATTGATTCATTTAATGTTGTGTAAGAATAACAACCATCGGTCACTTTTATGGAAAATGACAAACGAATCCCCGAAGTTCAACACCTTTAAATTAATACTTCACTGCATCTGTAGTTTACAATGGTATATGTGAATACTATTAATAATGATCATGACATGTTTCCCCTATACATTCACAAAAGAACACATGAACATACATAAGTAACTAATATGTGCAACAGGCACGAGAGAATATCTTGTCAAAGCTGTTCTTACATAGATTTAAATCAACTTTCCAAAACAGAGATACAATTAAAAAGTCCCTCTAAAAATGTAGATTCGTCTCTGAAAGCCCTTAAGCTCCCCGATTTTAGTTTTTATACCTGAAAAGTATAAAAACTCAAGTTAGTAGTAAAAAATCTCAAAGGAAAGATTATGTACACACTAAATAAACTAATTCGATAGCACAGAATTAAGTAAGAGATGTAAGAGTAAGAGATGTAAAAGATGTGTACAAAAGGAGTGTGGAATTGAAAAAGTATGATTTTAGCATGGCCTTAGCTATTCTTGGGGGCTTGTATGCAACTTACAATGCTCTAGGTACGCTACATTATTAAATAAACTGTGTTTCATTTTAGTACCATACGTTAGTCTACAGTCCCCTTTAATTCAGGTCTACAAAGTATGTTTAGCATTTCGTTCCAGCTGCACTTAGACGTTTATATAAGTGGCACTTGAATAAACAGCCTATTTTCTGACTAGAGACTCTACAACTGTAAACGAGCGATTAATATCGTATTGCACAAATACAAATGTAAGTCGGCATATTCGGAATATGCAACTGTATCAGCCCTCATGCAAACCCAGTGTCCTCATCAGCCACTGCCAATTTCTAACTAACGTAAACAAAAATCTTCTCTTATTCGTGCTCTTATTGTACAGTCTAGTGACTTTTGGTTTGAATTAGCTGGCTAAGAACGCACGTTTTGTCAGCTTGTCAATGAAGCACTGAGCGACGCGTCCATCAAGCCTTATGGATAGAGTATGAGGCGTAAACTGCGCGAGACGGGAGGTAGGCCAATGTTAACGGTGGAGCTTAGGCTGCCTATAAACATTTCCACACACTGCAACATACATTTCGTCCTCGCGCGCTAAATTGGTAATTTAGGTCCATAAACTACTCAAAAACCACCATATATATATAAAACTGGCCATATATGTGTGTATGATAATAAATAAACTAAGGTAACATCTCTGTCTTACAGCACCAGATAAGGCATGTAAACATCTCTATCAGTCCTGGAACTATGCAGGGATCAAACAGGCTGTGCACTTTGTATTTTCTTACCTTGATTCCATGAAATTCCTCTTTCACGTAGATGCCTTCACAGAAATAGTTCAGTCAAAAAAAAAGAGCTGCATATCAGAACTCCCATGCAGTCTTGAGACTTTGACCTTATTTTGCATTGCCCAGACTCACCTGAATAAGTTAAGAAGAAACTGTACTGTAGTGGTATCTATATGGCACATCTTGGCCGAAGTTCAACAACAGATCTTTGATCACTTATCTGAATATCTTACAATCACCAATATGTGTGAATCATCAGAAAAATCTCCTTAAGACTCCTTAAAATAGTCAATACATATTTCGTTTAACAAGATGGACACTGTCATGAAGTAGCACTTACTTTTTAACGTTTAATCACAAACACTGGTCTCACATCATCTGTTTCCGTACACAGGGTATGGTGTTTGGTCTGTAGTTGCAGCAACAGAGCATGGTGTGATGATAATTGTAATAGAAAAAACATTTAAACAAATTGTAGTAAATAACTGGGGCAGCGTGGTGGCTTCACAGCTTCCCCTGCTTGGTACTTCACCTGTGTGGAGTTTGCATGCCCTCCCTGTGTTTGTGTGGGTTTACTCTGGGTACTCTGGCTTCCTCCTACAGTCCAAACATACGCTAAATTTCCCCAATATGAGTTATGTATGACGGTTACTGCGAAAACAGAAACTCTTTTCTGAGGTCCTCAGAAATCTCCTTTGTTTATACCATGATACACTTCCACAAACATGTCTTGTGAAGAGCAGACTTTGCTAGATCCCTGTTCTTTAAATAAAACAGGGGACCCACTCACACCTGATTGTCATCCCATTGATTGAAAACACCTGACTCTAATATCACCTTCAAATTAACTGCTAATCCTAGAGGTTCACATACTTTTGCCACTCACTGATATGTAACATTGGATCATTTTCCTCAATAAATAAATTATCAAGTATAATATTTTTGTCTCATCTGTTTAACTGGGTTTTCTTTATCTACTTTTAATCTGATGATGTTTCAGGTCATATGCAGAAATACAGAAAATTCCAAAGGGTTCACAAACTTTCAAGTATCACTGTAGACGTTCATTGCGGATAGTTCAGTAATAGTACTTGTGGTAAAAGATTCTAGTCTTCATTTACAGCTAATTAAACACACGTCTACACTAGTGCTGCATCTGGAAGGTTGCTGAATAGTTTGGTGATATGATGAGCATCAAGTTTTATGCCTAAAATGTTCTGTCTTATCATTAAAGAAAGTCATGAAATCATTACTGTTAATATTAAGCAGAACGTGAGAATCACTGTTTGTAAGGTTTATAGTTCATGTGGAGACTGTATTAAAGAGAACCCTAGAATTATTCTTATTTTTCTGTATGATTAAGGAAAAATATGCAGCTTTAGCTTTAGTGAGGGCATGCTTATACTCTAACATGCTATCCCTCCAAGCAATCTTAAATACCTCCAATTTACTATATCGCCACTTACATTATAAATTCCACGCTGATTGCTTTAAGGTATGGATGTGGTCATCATACCATGGTGCTAGCCTTTTTTTCCTAATGCATTTGACCCTAGCAGGAGCAATCATATCCAGGGTTGAGATGGACTCAAAAGCAGTATTAAGTGGATCCTGCTAATTGCCAAAGCGAATATTAAAATCACCTACAATCAAAGCCTTATCTGTTGAAAGTACTAAGCAGGAAAGAAAGTTAGAAAATTCCTGAAGAAATTCTGAATAAGGACCTGGAGGGCAGTCAATAGTGATAAGCTGAAAACATTCACATTAAGTCACATTAAGAATAAGTATTTCAAACGAATTAGAGTTGTAATGGGATTTAGTTGTAACATCTTACTCCAGGTAAGTAAGGCTTCCTCCCACAGTCCAAAGACGTGTGTTAGGATTTTAGGATGTGTTAGGATGTGTGTTAGGAGCATAATTGATTATGCTAAATTGGCATTGACTTGAGTGTGTATATGACTAGTCTTGATGTAACCTTCTATATAGATGTAAGCTTGTGTGTGTCGCTGAAATGGTCATTGATGCTGATAGTGACGTTAAATAAACCAAATAAACAAACAAACTCTATACATGAGACTGGTGTCTTCATGTATTTAAGAAGAATTAGGATTAGAATTAGTAATGGTAAAAGCTAATTCCAATGTGTCACTGAATAATGAATATATCTGAGTCTTTTAAGCTATACACCGGTGACCTGGATGAGCGTTCTGAAATCCATCAGCTGCCACAGCATTAAGACCTGACACCTAGGGTCACATGCCTAATTTCTGAGATTTTTTGTGCTAAGACCTGGTAATGAGAGACAGTTGTAATCAATGAGCCCTGCAGAACTCAATTAGGATGTAATTAGATTGATGTTTCTTCCTCTAGATCCTCATTGTTTCTTCTACGTCAGAGCTGGACATGCTTATGACTGTTGTCATTTACAATGCTAGTGAACAGAAGCAACTTTTTCATTTCTGCAACGGACGTCCATGTACATGAAAATGATTATTTCAGGTTTGTTAACAAAGGCAGTGCAAAAGAGGTTACGTTCATAATTGTTATTAACTAGTAGAATTACTACTAACCCTATGTTTTACATGACAGGTTGATAGAACATAGATAATGGCTTATGTACTGTAGATGTACATTAGACCTTCAGCCATGACATTGATTAATCAGATTTTCAAAATAAGCACTGGTTGTAAAAAAGGAAATTATCATGAACATGTTAGAATTGAATGCACAATGATTCTATGAGGAAAGATTACAGAACCAGCGTCCTCTGACAAGTACAAATGTTTTTGATGGTTATTAAAGCAGCAGCATTCATCATAAGCAGAAAGGCAGACACACACACACACACACACACCATGACAGTCTGTCTTTATGCCTGTCACACTGTCAGTACCTGACAGTTACTTTGATATACAGGATGAAACAGTGTGATCTGCACTTTGCTCCGATTGATTTTCCAGAATTTCTTACTAATCGAGCTGTCAGGCACCCCATATAATGTATTTTGTGTGGGCTGTCGTGTGTTATAACTTGGAAAAGAGAATTACTCAAGTATATATTAAACAGAAGACCCATATAAATCTGATAATATATCTAAGACAAACAATAGCTTAACTACAAAGAATCAGGCCAGACAAGCTAACAGAATGGGTCAACTGAAAATCAAACATTTTTTGCTATCTTACTTGCAACAGTTACAACCAAGTTCCAAATGGCCTCACAGTGAGAAGGTCCTGGGTTTGATCCCATGTGGAGGGGTCTGGATCCTTTCTGAGTCTGCATGTCCTCCCTGTGTCTGCGTGGGTTTACTCTGGGTACTTTGCTTTCCTCCCATAGTCCAAAGACATGCACTAGGTTAATTGATTATACTAAATTGGCCATTGTGCGTGCATGTGCGCCCTATGCTGGATTGGCACCCTGTCTAGGGTTGTTCCTGCCTTGCACCCTATGCCACTGGCTAGGCAGTATTAAGCAGATAAGAATGTGATTGAATGAGTGAATGAATGAATGAATGAATGAAAATAGACCTTGTTGCAGTGGAAATGTGGTATCTGGAGTGATTAATCAACCTTCACCATGTGGCAGTTGAGAATCTAGGCTTGGTGTGTGCAAGGAGAACTCAACCTACCCAAATTCATAATGCTAACTGTAAATTTGATGAACAAGGAATATTTGACTGTAGTTTTTTACATGATTTGCTTAGTTCCAGAGAGTGGCAGTGTGTTAATGTGTGTTGAGCTGGTATGGGTTGATCAGACACAGTGATTTTGTACTCTATAAACACCACAGTGTTAGTGCTTGATTGAGAATAGTCCACCAGTCAAAATGTCCAGCCTGTGGGCAGCATCCTGTGAGCACTGATGAAGGACTAGAGGATGACTAACACAGTGGGTTAGACTAACACTAACACTACTGTCTCTGACTTTACTTCAACAGTGTTGATCAGTTGATGAGTCTTTAAAAACTCCGGCAGAACTGCTGTGTCTGATCCATTTGTACTAGCACAAGATACACAAACATACAACCAGCACGTGGCCACTGAGTGTGAAATCAAGGAGGCGATTTTTATGTTTTAACTGATCAACTGATGATATTTAGGTGATGAAATACTTTTCGCCATGTAGTGTGTGTTAATAATTGAAGTCTGAATGACAGGAGAACAGAGATTCAGTGGATTCAGATATTACAGATGGCAGAATTCTTTTGAATATTAATACTCTGTGTAACATGAACACCACAAAATATATAAAACAATTTTTGTAAACGTATATGACATTACCAAAAAAATAACCTTTTTTTCTTCAACTTTTTACTTTAGGCTGTTGCATTATGTAGTGTAATGGGAAGTATCTATTGCAATTGGTTTGTGAGGGCAGCAAAAATGTCTTTTGTTTGCCTACACAAGTTATTTGAATAGAGCTGTGCAAGTTGGAACAACTGACTGAGATTGATTTTTATCTATATGAAGCGGGGATTGAAATTTCTATATCATTTGCATGTGAAGTGCAGTTGGAGGAAGGAATGTACTGTAGCCAGCCACATCACTAATGTTCACATGAGTATGAGTGAACACTAATGTAATTAAACAACAAGAGACGACACATCCTGACTGACACACAAAATGAAGATCCACATTAACATTTATATTTAGTCACTTGGCAGACACTCTTTCCCAAAGTGACTTGCTTAACATGCTGTTCCTGGTTTGAATAACCAATAACTTCTCCCCAAGGAGCTCCTGTAGTAATCCTATAAGGCAGTAAAAGTGAACTTCACTATGCTACCTGATAGGACTGATCTTCTAAGTAAGAGGAAAACAGGCAAGCATGTGACCCCCAATGTCCAAATTAGCAAACGTGGAGATGAGAATCTGATGATACACAGTGTCAAAAGCAGCAGACAGATCCAGAAGGGTAACCCCTGAAGACACTGAAGAAGCAGTTTCATTTATTGCTAGTTTGTGTTGAATGACCCACCTTGTAACCAGACTCGTTGGTATCAAGGATATTACTTTCTTGAAGAAATGAGGATAGCTGTCCAAGTTGCATGTTTAAGACAGGAATGGAATGAGGGAAACCGATCTGTAGTTGGACACATCAGCTTTGTTGAGTGATGGCCTTTTCAGAAGACGTGTGATTTGAGTCATCTTGAAGAGAGATTGCCTAGAGACGTGTGGATGGTACTGGATCCAGTGGGCAGCTCTTCCGATGATTTGTGGTCATTAGTGTCACCACCTCATCCTAAGTAAGTAGTGTGAATGTTAAACTTGAGCGATGAGCGTGGGTTTGCTCCACCTTGGCTGGATTACAGAAGAATGACTAAATGTTGGTCACCGTTTGTGCAAAATGGGTCATGAAATCCTCAGCTGAAAGAGAGGGTGTAGGTGGGGTAGGAGGAGGGCTGAGTAAGGAAGAATGTACAATTTGAGATGCACAAGTTGTTTTTGGTGTGAAGGAAAGATGTTTTGGTTGTGTTGACAGAAGAAGAGAAAGAGGCAAGCAGTGCTCAATGTTGGTGAGTTGGTTTTTCACCATTTTATCTCTGCACTGCAAAGGGTTGATCTATGAGATGAAATGATGTCAGTTAGACTGGACAGCACTGGTTTTAGGTGGCAGGAAAATGAGAGGACGGTGAGGAGAGGGTTTTCCAGAGAATAGCGGTGGCAGTGTCATCAGGAAGTGCTGAGAAAGAATAATAAGACTTAAAAAAAAATTATGATCATCACTGTAGTAGAGGGAGTGAAATTGGTGTGAAGAAGGAGTTACATGAGGTTACATGAAATATGGAGTTACTGTAAGTTTGGATGCGACAGAGTGCTTTGAAGACAACATCAAGGGTGTTGCCTGCTCTGTGAGTTAGTGTGAGTCAGGTTGAATGAGCCAAGATGGCAGATGGCCATGGACATGATGCCATCAGTAGTGAGGTTGAGGTCACCCAGTAGAATCAGAGGAATGCTTTCCACCAGAAGTGGGCCAAGAAGATAATCAAGCTCATCAATGAAATTGCCAAGCAGACAACAGGGTCAGTAGCTCACAATAATAGGACATTTTCAAGGTTTGGGCACTGTAACAATCCGAATACATAAAAACAAGACATTTGAAGTTCAGGCAATAAGTAAAGAAGAAATGTCCAGGTTGAGGAAATAAACAGACCTGTTCCTTTACCCTGGCCAGAAGTTCTAGAAGTATGGGAGAATGAGAAAGCTGAAGAGAGCGTAGCAGGTGTTGCTCCCACAGATCTAAGGGCAGAGAGACTGCCACTACAGTTACTGCCTCCAGAACAACTTTACCAGTGATTTAATACATACATTAAATCCCGAAGAAAAATTTGTTTGGCTTTGTCTTTAATTACAGTCGTTCTTGCCTGCATTGTTACCGTCGCGCTGAGCTCCTCCACCCATGTCTGGAGTGTATTAGTGAGCTGTGTGTGCTACATCACGCCAGCTGCACCGCCAAGGCTTATCAGCACTAATCAGCACAACATGGTGATTCTGTGACAAGAACAAGCCTGCTTTAATTAAGTACTGTGACACCCGACAAAGATCACCACTTACTACAATTACTACCAGTGCACCAATAAATAGAATGGTTATTACTTGTGGTTGCCTCATTGCCTCATCCTATTTTTATCCATTTTCAGTATAAAGTTTAAAGGAACATTGTAGTACCTACTACTGCTTTTCTTTACCAAATCATTGTATCTTCAGTGTAGGGCTACATTTTTAAATAGAACGCTGAACAATTTCATGTAATTAATAAAAACGAGAAAGTCTGTTGACTCAAATTCACTTATAGTGGAAAATAATGTCTTATCAAAGCTGTTATGTAATTTTGTAATTTAATGTAGCGTTAGTGTTTTTAACTATTTTTAACATTGCAGCAAGAAACATCCTTTAAAATAGTCATTTATATGTACAGCATTTGGTAGATACACTTGACTAGAGAGACTTACAGCACTACTTTGTTTTCTTCTTAGCAGACATTACCTCAAATGACAAATGGCCTACAGCATAAGAACACCATCCAACTAAAACCTCTTGAGTACATGTATTTAAACCAACACATAATGTCAAAGGAAAGGAACAATAAAAAGCAGCATTTGTTTAAATGCTTGTTCAAATGTGCAAGTCCAATGTTGGGGGCAGCATGGTGGTGCAGTGGTTAGCAATGTCACCTTACAGCTCCAGAGATCCCTGGTTCAATTCCTGACCCAGATTTTCTTTTTTGGAGTTTTCATATGTTTACTGCATGCTTGACTTTCTTCAATTTCTTGAATTTCTGCATGCATTGAATGTCCCCAAATGCTCCATTAGGTTTGGGAGGAAAGTCCTTAAATCAGATTTCAGTGTAATTGTTTTATGCTGTTTATGCGATTTGTAGTGAAAATCATTGTGTTAAATTTTAGAAAACGCAAAATGGAAGAGTTTTCTCCAGTGATCTCAGAATTTTGCATCCCCCCACTCCCGGGTGTGTGTGTGTATGTATATATATATATATATTATATATATATATATATATATATATATATATATATATATATATGTATATGTGTGTATATATATATGTATATGTGTGTAATATATATATATATATATATATATATATATATATATATATATATAATATCTATATATATATATATATATATGTGTGTGTGTGTGTGTGTGTGTGTGTGTGTGTGTGTGTGTGTGTGTTCGTTCATGGTCATGTCTTAACATTTTAATTAGACATGTGCTGCTTTCCTTTATGAGCCCTGCTCAGTAGTTGTAGATACACAGGCTGTGAAAATGTACTCCTGCAAATTAGTGCTGTAATTAATAGCTGAGATTTATGATGGTCCGGGGAGTTTGGGGGTTAAAGGATGAACAGAGGACTAATTGTGTGCATGTGGGCATTATGTTGGTGATGGAATACATTTTGTGTGTTTGTGTTCTTGTGTCCATGTGTGTGAAGTATTTATATTCTTAGTGGGGACCACATGTACAGTGAAGAACAGGAACATCAGGTTTTTCTTAATCTTGTGGGGACATGTTACTGGTCCCTACAATTTTAATTAATAATCTGTTTTGTTCTTAAAACATAGTAAGATAAAGATGAATATAATAAAACCCATTACTGCAATTAACCGCATACAAGGCAACTTGTACGGTATCACTTATTTTTACTTGTATGATATGTTGAATATTTCTTATACAATATATGTTTATTTGATATGATGTATTTCAGTTTTAGACTGCGTACACATTAACCAGCTTGTCAGGGCATGCTTGCTCTTTCTTCAGCTTCTCTTTGGTGGGCTGAGGTGGTGTAAACTGGAGCACCTGTTCTATTCACTGTTGTTTGCCAGTATGACTGTGTAGGACCATGTGTGTTTTGTGTGGGTGAAACGGAGAGCATAATGGAGAAAGTACCTTAGTTACCTGTATTTGCAGAGCACCACAATACACCATGGAAACCAGCAGCCTCCTGATCGTGCTTATACTCATTAGGTATCTAAGTCTGATCAAATGAAACACATATATAAGCTTTTTCTTTGTAGCTGTTTGATAAGGAATGCACAGATTGCCACTGCAGTCCTTTCATTCTGTTTGCAAAACTAGCACATTTTGTTTCCGTTTGAATTTTGGTGAGCCATTTTAGTGTGACTCTATAATTGCTCAGTATCCTCATGAGAGAAAAGTTGTTTGAAAGGCATTATAAAGATAATTTGTTCATTTTCCCTTGATGTTTTCTGCTGCAAGAAACAAAGGAACCCAGGAAGCAGTTATTGCAGTTATTGATATGGAGCATGAAATTGCTATCTGATGCAATTTCAACAGATTTATCCTGGATTCACCCACATTGCCTTAGAGTTTTGTCAACCTCTCTTGTATTGGAGGAGTCCAATAGGATTGAGCTCTGGAATTTCATTTACTGAGTGGCAATATATTTCTTCTTTTTCTGAGAATGGTGACCCAAATCAGACCTATGTGGTTGCTGTCTTCTTTACAGTGCTTCTATTTAAGGGAGGTTATACTGTGCCTATATAAAGTCCTAAAATTGTTCTCCATATTTTCAAGTTTTGCACAACACGTGTGGATAAAACAAAAGGGAACTCCAGCTTTTAACAGTGTGATGTTGCAAATTGACCAGGAAAAGGAAAAATATTATCTGTTTGAGCCCCAAGACAAGCTGACCATTCCTTTCATCATTATAAATGAAGCGTTTTGTGATGGTGCAACTGGCATCATGCTGTTGCTTTGAAGCCACAGTGATGGTCAGTGTGATGCTTGTGAAAGTCAGCCTGGGACAAATGACTAGACAGCCTCTGAATTTTTCACAATGTCCCCTGCTGTGTGAGAAGAGGCTCCTATACTTCCAGCTCCCCAAGGAGATGATTCACTGTGAAGCGTCATTAACACACACACACACACACACACACACACACAGATTGCATATGCGCAATCTTAAAGCAAATCCTGTCACTCTGAATTGTTAATGGCTTTCTGTTCCTAAGGAAAGAGTGTGAGGATACAATAGGCAGTAGCATTATATAAATTGAGTCATTTTGAACCATTATGGCAGGGATGAGGAAGATTGCTTGGTGTGGTTCTTTCCTTAGACACCGATAGGACCTTGGTCATTCTGCTGCAGTCCATAACATGGATGGAATTTGTTGATATGCAATATGCGATTGCACATTACTTTTGGCATGTGGTATGTTTTACTGTACAGCATTCAAGCTATTGCAGCCGTCACGTCACAACATACCCAAATGTGAAAGGTCATTCTTTTTTTGCTCTTTAGTCAAGGCAGAATGACGGTAGGTTTGTAGTTTTCTCCAAACTGTCTGGCTGAACATTTACATCATGAAGCTGAACCCCTAGATGCCCGAGTAGACACCATCTGTTGCACTCACTTTTGCATTTCTGCATTTAGAATAGGTCATTTCTGACATTGTTTGGAATCTTAATAGTATGCTTTGTATGTGGGATTACAATACCTTTGCTAATCGAAGTGTCGGTTCATAGCTTTTAAGGTCTGTCACAGATTACCTCAGTTAAAATGGTGATCTCACTGCATTGATGCTGTATGGTACACAGTAATCTCTGAGTCATCCTACCTCCAGGATATGAGCTCTCTGGGGAGGGTTAGTCTGCTGGACAGCGTATTCATGTGCGCTTGGGTTTCAGAGAATGGCATTTGTATCTTGTGTGATCATGTTGTGCCATATTCAGAATTATTCGGAGGTAGGAGTGATAAGTTATGTTGTGACCGCATTATTCCAGCATGAAAATCTTGCACTGTAACACGTTTGGCATATTCTCTTAAACACAGGTTAATCAATCTCCATTTTTCCATTACTCTAAAGACAAGTGCATGTTTTTAAGCAATGTCATAGACATGGCAAAAATAAACTCATAGCGCAAAACGTCTATTCAGAGAATAGATTGGAGTCTTGCAGGCATAAACTGGACAGGAGATCATTTCTGTAACTAAATGTACCTAATTTATGTAACTAAATGTTTAATTTGTGCTGTAACAAATCCCCCAAACTTTTGACGTAATCTGTATGAACTTATTTGGCCAACACAGAAAAAACACCGTCCAGTATGTTAAAATCATTGTTTGGGATTGGGTTACAGAAGGTCCTCTCAAGTCTTTATATGACACCAAACCAAACTAAAATGTGTGGACCTAACATATAAGACCAGCAGTGTATAATGCTACAAAATATACTAACGTAAAAAAAAATCGTTATTAGGGCTTAGGATAACGTGATTTGCTTAAGTAAGATATAGCAGTGAGTAGACCGTACTCGTTTTAACTAGGAAGCTCCAGGGCAGTTTTCTGAAAGCTCTGCTCCTCCTCTCTCCATAGGGATGCTATGAAGACCACACCTTTTGAGCTTCTCATCACATGACCTTCATTATTAAGTCTGCAGATGTACATGTACAGATGTAGTTTGCATGTACATAAGCTGAAGGTGGGTGCTGATGTGTGTAATGAGTAGGAAGAACGACAAGAGTAGAATTTCCCTAGAGACAAAGCGTGTAGCTGTGGTCCCTGCAGTGCTAATTTCAGGACCAATAAAAGGTCAGCCCTTGTGAGAGCGATCTTATTTTCATGTCAAATAGCTCACGTGCAATCTGTGCTGTTAATTTAGTTAATGTCAAAATATGGTTTTGGATTTATCTGGGATTAGGCTTTATACTGTATTATGTTCTTATCGAAGAGTAATACTGAAGACCGAGATTTCCCTTGCTTTAAAAGCTATATTCACAAATCCAGTTTATTGCCATGTCAGGGATCCTCTCGGTGCCATGAAGTGGCATTTCAAATTTGAGAGAGATTTAAAAGTGAGCAGTGTTAGTTTTACTTTTCAAAGAAAAAAGACCTGAGAGAAGCCTGATAATGGGGAGGTTTTCAGTCCTGCTGGGAGACTTTTTCCTCTTGAGATATGAGATGAAGGGTTCACTGTGCTTCTCTTTTATTTAGTCACTCACATTCTCTTGCCTTCGGCTGTTTGTGAGCTTCCAAAAGCATTTGACTGCCGAATACATTTAACATTATCGTGCCTTGTTCTACTCTTATCTACAGATGGTTGTGTCAGGGTTGAGTTTTTTTCCTCTTCCTTTGGTACATTTGCATATTCCTATTTGTTTTCATGCCGCGACTCCCACTGTATGAGATTTGCTATTATCACAGAGCTTTGCAGTGTGCTGTCAGGGGGGAAAAGATGGGTAAATACAGTTGTTACAGACAGATATCTATTGTGTCAGTTTGTTCACACCTTCCTTGTGTTCCATGTGAACCTTTGTTGCTGCACAGTGCTGCTAGTGGATCAGATTGCTTGTGTAAGGTGAGAAAAGATTTAACTAATCATTTGATCTGATGGGGAGATGCAAGCTTCTTAATGCAGCTCACATGAAGCTGCTCTTTTATTAGCCTACTCTTAACCAGAGCTTCAAACAGAGCTCATCTGCCACTGTGGCAGATGTGTAAAATACTAATTGACACATGAATCAGCTAATTTACTCTGGCTTGTTGGAACAGGGGATAGAAAAGTGAGTAGCTGTTTTACAAGCTGTTTTGATGTTAATGACTGACGTCTCCTTGCAATGGATTGTCTTTTTGTACAATTTTTCAACCTTATCTTTTAATGTAACATTCATAGTTTTGTTTTGCAACCCATGTTTCCTTCTTTAACTATCCATACTTAATGGCCAGAAAGATCCCTCAAAATTAGAACATACAAAAGCTGTATTCAGTTTCTAGTACATTAAGTGCTTAATAGACTAAGAGCACTGCTGCTTCATTACCCAAACCACCTAAAATTCCATTCCGGTTACCCCAGTGAGTGAGCTAAGAAACACTAATTTAAATGAAACATTAAGATAATAATTAAGATTAGATACTTATTCACATAGATTAACAAAAGTACACTGATCAGCCATAATGTCAAAACCACATGCCTAATATAGTGCAGATCCCCTATAGGTATAAGTATAATGTTGCCTAATATACTGGGTGACCCTGTGATATCTGGCACCAAGACGTTAGCGGCAGATCATTCAAGTCCTGTAAGTTGGGGCCACCTTGAATTGGACTTTTTTTTCCAGTGCGGTAGGGTGCATTATCCTGCTAAAAGTGGCCACTGCCAGTAGGGAATGCTGTTGCCCTGAAGGGGTGTACTTGGTCTGCATCAATGTTTTGGTACAAATCGAAGTAAATATTTAAGTTTTAATAGTTGAGCATAAAACAAACCCAAACAAATTAATTGTTCATTAATCATAAATCGAGGTAAAATGTTCAATTAATCGCAGTCGTATTGCCCAGCACTAGCAGGCATTATATAACTATGTCATCAACAATTAGTAAATAACAGTAATTGTGTAATCTCAGGGGAAGATGTATAGTTGTGGGTTACTGCTTGTTGAGTCAGAAAATACAACTGGAATTTGCATGAACTGAATGACATTAAAAGCAGCATAGTGAAATATGCAATGGAAAAACAACTTTTCTTTCATGCCTGATGGACATTTATATCTGGGAATAAATATAATGTGAGGGAAAACCCCATACTACAAACAAAGTAGATACATGAATACATAAATAATACAATACATATGCCTTTTTTGACTTCAGTTTCCTTGTTCAAAAATGTTTTTTCTGCAAACCTCTCACTAATGCGGTATACTGTTACAGCACCACAGTGGTTGGTAGTTAGGTAATGTGATAGATCATATTTTTAACATGGTGAATATAATGTCATGTGGAACTATATAACTGTGGGACTTTTCAGTTTCCTTGTGTTGCTCAATCCTCTGCAATGCACTGTTCATATTTCACACTTTGATCTTATTTACTGTACTTTATTCAGAGCCACTTTTCCCCTACTTCCACCACAAATACCCATTCCCTGCCTCCTGTCCCCTGTCTGTTGTGTCTGTTGACTTTTTTCCTTCCACCACTAAATTATTGAGAAGTTGTCTCCACTTTTACCATAGAAATAGGGGTGTGGATTGAACATTAAGAACAAACATGAAAATGGTCATGTTACAGCTTTAAAAAATCTATTTGATAAATAATTCATGAAAAAGCTAGTATTATTTATAATTTATATAGTTGTAATTTTTCTGTGTACTTGCAAAATCTATTAATATTCCTGGACAGCACAGTGGTTAGTGTTGCCACCCTCACAGTTCCCTTATTTAGTTCCTGGTCTGGACTCCACGTCTAATGTTTGCATGTTCTCCCCATGTCTGCATGAGCTTTTATCTGGGTACTCCAGTGTCTGGCCAAATTCCAAAGACATTTGTTTGTGTGTGTGTGTGTGTGTGTGTGTGTGTGTGTGTGTGTGTGGTTGTGTGTGTGTGTGTGTGTGTGTGTGTGTGTGTGTGTGTGTGTTTTGGTTTTGCCTTAAGACAGGAAAGAACAATTATGGCTATTGGCCTGTGTATGCTGTATTAGAGTACTAAATGTATAGTCAATAAAATGTAATCTGTTGTGTTGGATTGTCATGTGAGATCATTACATTTGCTGTTTATATTTATGAGTTAATTAATGGAAAGTAACGCTTCTAGAAGTATTCAGGTCATTTTACCCGAAACGTAAGTAATATGTGCTAAACTTAAGTATGGTACTGACTTGTGTCAAAATAAGTCTAAGCATAATGAAAAATATAAAACTATTTCATGTGACTTGTGTGTTATTTTTACAGTACTGCTGAGTAGCCTCTAAAATGTTATCTATTTGAGAACTAAGTCACTTATGTGAGTCTGTTGAATTTGTAGGTCTTATCGTCTCCCTCTTGGGAGTAAGAGGCTTATTTAATAAGACGATAAAAAGCTGAAGCTTGGAGAAAGTCGTTTACCCTAAACAGACCACAGCTTTGTGCTGAGAAACTTGTTTGGGAGAATACGGATTAGGCTGCACATGTGAAAGGACCTTGAGTCTTAGATAAATTGTTTACCAGTGATTAGTTTTCACGCCTTTAATTTCAGTTGAATAGAAATACATCACTGCAGTATAGAGGATCTCAAGGTTGCTAGCGATGTAGAATGTCATTGACAGTCCCTACTGTGAAAAGCCATTTCTGTTACACCTGCACATGTATTGTAGGGCTACTTGTTGCTTAGGAACCACAGTGACTTGAAACACTTCAACCAAGGTCTTGATATTAATCACTAGGATCAGAATGTTTGTTTTGTTAAAGATACAAAAAGGATTACTTTTTGTAACTTTGTTTTTATATTTATTAAATCAGTAAATAAATTGTTCTAATGTTCATGTCCTTTGGAACTTTCCAGGTAGTTTAATCTACTTAATGAAAGCTGAGTAGAGATTTACTGCATAGCTATGTGAAAGGATTACATAGCAAATACAAATGCTTTTAACACTTTTAGCCTACAGCCTATTCTGAAAAAAAGATTTCAAGATCTCCTCCACTACAGCTATGTCATGTTATGGGGGTGACAATCATAAGTTGCCAGCCTCTTTGATAGAACTTGTACTAACAGAATTTGTATAACAGTTATTTATATATATAAAGATATATTAATACAATGTGTGATGTCTTCAGGTGTACTTATCATATTGATAATTAGATAGATGAGATATAAATAAATAAATACTTAGTAATTCCTTCAGGATCAATATTGGTGTCACAGTAGCAGACATCAGTGACATGATGTGCAAACCCTAAATATACTACTTGATTACTACTTGATACAGTGCAGCAGCAGAAGATGAACTGCAGACAACATTAAACAAGCATTCACAGTAAGCCTTCACACGTATATGTGTGGTGCATTCATGCTGTGAGGCTGGGATATTGGTAGCATGCAGCTTAGAACCATTACAGATAGTGAATAGTGGCTGGAAGAAAAGATCTACAATAGTGCTTCTTACAGCACTTTCGTGGAATGAGTCATTTGCTCTTAAATATAGTACCATGGAAGGGATGCACATAATATTGTCCAGTGGTCTCACTTTTGCTCCCATCCTTTTCTCTCACTGCCTTCAGTGTGTCTAGCATTGTTCCAGTGATGGAGTTCCTGATCAATTTATTGAGGCATTATCATCCCTTACTGTGGCACCACTTTCCTAGCAGACCACAGGCCACAACAGTAGCTTACTGCACACATTGAAAACCTTTGGAAGAAAAGTCTGCTCTGCTCTTTCTTGTACAGCACATTAGTATAGTCATCCAGGTCAAGTCTGTAATTTAGGTGAACCTCCAGGTATTTGTAGGCATGGACCACTACCACCTTCTCCCCTGAGTGGTAAATGGCATCAGGGGTTCCCTTACATTCCAAAAATCCACCACCAGTTCCAAATATACCCTGATGAATGGAAATGGGTTGCCGTAAGACCGACTCTTGCCAGATAGATATTTGCTACACCATTCTTATCACAGCTTGTTAGTGACTTGTGACTAAGGGCAGCTACAAAGCTTTTTCTTTCTTTTTTTTTCCCAAGTCCAATTTAATTGTGAGTCTTCTTGTCTCCTTGTCCCTTACCTGGGAAAGAAATATCTAACATGCTTCCTCGTAGATATGCAAAGCCACTATCTTTTTTTGATCTGCAACTCCTTCAGCAATACTGGACATACCAGCAAGTAATTACTGCCTTATTTCATATACAGGTACTCTCCTTAACAATGGGGATATGTTCTGACGAATCCATTGTAAGTTGAATTTATCCTAAATCAAGGAGTTTAATATATAGTGTATATATTAGAGAGTAGGCTACATAAAACATGTTTAAAACGCACAACCACAGCTTTTCACTCCTGCCACATGACTCCTTCTGTCCCGCCCTGCCAACTTCCTCATCTGAGTGCGTAAGAGTACTGCATATACTTCATATGTATAACTGTTCATATTGTATGGTTTCTGCTGAATTTGTATCCGTGTTTATTACCGGGTTCCCATCGTAAAGTCGAAATATCGTAAGTCGGCCATCGTAAAATGGAGAGTTCCTGCCCATGGGCTAATGTACAGTGGGGCAAAAAAGTATTTAGTCAGCCACTGATTGTGCAAGTTCTCCTACTTAGAAAGATGAGAGAGGTCTGTCATTTTCATCATAGGTACACTTCAACTATGAGAGATAAGATGAGAAAAATGCTGGAAGATCCAGCCACGTTCCATCTTCAATGCTCTCACTGATGGAAGGAGGTTTTGGCTTAAAATCTCACGATACATGGCCCCGTTCATTCTTCTCTTAGCACGGATCAGTCGTCCTGTCAGCTTTGCTGAAAAACGGTCTACAATTTTCTCCCTGGTGTCCTTCGATAGCTCTTTGGTATTGGCCATGGTTGAGTTTGGAGTCTGACTGTTTGAGACTGTGGACAGGTGTCTATTATACAGATAATGAGGTCAAACAGGTGCCATTAATACAGGTAACGAGTGGAGGACAGAAGAGCTTCTTAAAGAAGTTGTTACAGGTCTGTGAGAGCCAGAAATCTTGCTTGTTTGTGAGTGACCAAATACTTATTTTCCACCATGATTTACAATTAAATTCTTAAAAAAAAATCCTACAGTGTGATTTCCAGAATTTTTTTCTCATTTTGTCTCTCATAGTTGAAGCGTACCTATGATGAAAATTACAGACTTCTCTCATCTTTCTAAGAAGGAGGACTTTGCACAATCAGTGGCTGACTAAATACTTTTTTTTTTGCCCCACTCTAAATGACAAACTCTGAGTGGCTGGTTTCACTCTGACAGTCTAAGACAAAACAAATTCCATTCCTCCAACCCACCAGAGTTCACAGTTTCACAGCAAAGAATGGCTGCTAAATCTTCTGGGCTCCTATCTTGTGATCTCTGGATGATAGGGTGACTACCATATTTATGGGATCCGACGGCTTAAACTTTTGTTCTCCATGCTGGTTTGGAAATAGTGCACCAACCTAAGACATCCAGTCAAGTGCATCCTGTATTCAAAAACCAGCAAACAGAAGATTAAGAGACAGAGTTAACACACACATGTGCATGTAGAGAAATTGCTGTCTATAACCTGTTACAATCTGTAAGAATTATACTAACAATGTGTGTTTGAAAAAGTGGCTAAATTGCTGCACCTGGTATACTTGTAGCAGGCCAACAACACCAACAGTGTCTCTCCTCTGAGTAAAGCTGGTGCCTTGCTGCCCCCTTTCCTCACCAACGTAGAGTTTATGCGTCCCATCCAAGGCTCAGATCATCAACATCTGTTGTCATTGTACCACCAGATTGTCACCAGATTTTGATAATTGTCTCATTAAACTAATACAACCACAAGCATTTAAAAAATATTTAGACCTTGATGTTTTCAGAAATTGACAAATAAATCTAATCTGTTATTTATACAAGCTGTTTGTACGTGTATAGGAACTGTATATCTGACAGTGTGAAAGCCACAGAATGACCACTATTTCACTTTTTGAAATGAGATTTTTCTCTCTGCTGGAGATGCCATCTGCCTTCAGCCCCAGTAGAGATTGCATGTATGGAATTATTAACAAGCTGTCTATAAATATGCTTTTTTTTACACACATACCACTCATAATCCATTAACACATGCACATCCTGAAAACTTTTTTCTTGTTTTTTATGTTACAATTATTATAGGCAGAGCATCTACTAATAATATTGGGAGAACATTCTAAAACACAAATGGTTGACCCGACTGTATGACTTTAAAAGGTACAGGTTGTGCCAAGTTCAATACTTAGTCATACGTGCAGGGCTACCCGGAATCAGCCATGCATGGTTTGGCTTTATGTAGCTGTATGATTGCTGTCAGATCACCACACCCCCCTGGCCTTGACCCCTCTGCGCACCTGGTGCAGTCTGTGTAATGGGGCTTTTAGTGTCTGGTATGGGGAAAGGTTTATGCTACATTTGGCAATTTCCACATATCCAGCAGGGCATATGAATTCTGAATAGAAATTCTGGGACAAACCATCAATACCTCGGTGTGTTAGTGTGTCTGCATATGTGTAGGTTCACACTGTATTTAGAAAGAACGATTTGCTGTGATTGACCTTCTTGTCATAAAACTACAGCAAATGTTGAATGGTGCTTTGTACATATTTCATCATCCATATTTCATTTTTACTTTATGTCTGTAACTTTTCATATGCTTTACATTATGGCAATTCTTTATGTGCATATTGTTCATTCCTGGATAATCAGAGCTCAGTGGAGAAAGAAAATATTTGTTTTCACTATTGTAATGCAGCCCGTTATTACAGTTTTTACATATAGAACATTTTTTTCAATACTTTTTTTAAATTAATTTATTCATTTGTTCATTCATTCATTCATTTTGATACCCACATAATCTTATTGAAAGTTAGCAGGGAGCTGGAGCCTAACCAGTACCACAGAGCTCAATATAGGAACCATCCATTACAGGGCACATGCGTGAAAGACTGGGAGATGCCATATAAAACTCAACACGGTGGGTGTTTTGTAAATAAGTAAATGTGTACCCTTTTCCAGTTTTCCCAACAAATAGGTTAGGTCTTTTTTTTTGGTGATTTGAACTATTACAGTTGTCATCATCATCATCATCAACTTTCATTGGCGGTTAAACAGTTTAACCAAGTGCTTTCATTTGCACCTGAAAAATGGAGACACGAGACATAGTCACATCACATACAGTACCTTTATGAGTACCTTTATAATGTGAATGTGACATTGTGTCTTGTTTACTGTTTGAATAAATTTTATGGACACAAAATGGAAACGGCATGTTTCAGCACCTATAATCGTGAGATGCAGAATGTTTTTGTTGTTGTTGTAATAGCTTTGTAAGATATTTTAATGTTGCTCACACCAGCTAATTCCATTTATGTCAATGATCTGCCACAGCTCTATAAAAATAGCAGTAATCCTAGTTTAATAATCCAAGTTAGGAATTTAAAAGCTCTTACACAACAGATAATCATTTTGTATTGTGCATAGAAATGCATTTCAGAAGATAAATCTTCTCAAAGCCACCACTTTTGTCTGGATGAAATATGTTTTTTAAACCATACACTCTGAAGGATCTCCTATTAAAGTTGCTGTGGGCTTTTCCAGTGAGAGAGTGAGACACTGTGCTAATGTTTCTTTACCTTTTGATCTCTTGCCCAAATAACGATCCCCTCATGAATAATAGATTCAAATCGTTCAATGTGAACTTGAGGCGGAAATGCAGAAAGCAAAAAACGAGAAGCCAGCCATAATTTATGATGTAAATTGTGGATGGTCTCCATACAAATGCAAAGGGCACATGAATCTAGTCCCTTCAGTCTAGTTCAAAGCACTTTTAATATTGTCAAAACTAGATGCCAAAAGCAGAAAAATAACTTTTGGCGTCAAACGGGAACTGAAAAACCTTAGTACCAAAAAGTGCTTATCATGCTGCTCTATTCAAGTACTTCTCATATTTCAGTAAGGCTTAACAAAAAAAAGGAAGCGTACTGCTGTGACTGGTCAGCAAAATGAAGTGAGCATATGTGACACTTATGACACACATGTGCTTTCCCCCTTTTAAAACCCACCAGCCACCACTGGTGATCATCAGATATTCTGGTCCTGCTAAATGTACACTCAGTCAGTACTGGACTCAATTCCTCCTTGATTGCAACAGATAGCCAGTTCAGATAAGCTTTAATTAACAGAAGTGGACACACACAACTTAATATGGAGGTCTTGAGTGCTAAGATGGCCACCATCAGAGGGGTTAGCTTCAGAGACAGGGCTTCAAATGGAATTGAAGAGTGTTGTTTTTTCAAGCTGCATTGTCATAAATTTTTCATCTGCAGCTGGCTTTGAGGCAGACAGAAGAGGGGGCAAGCTGTCTGGGGGCAAATCGAAAGCTTCTAACCAACCTGGGCTTTCACAGCCTAGAGACCAGGATTGAGGGGGAGGGAAGCTGACAGAGAAAAAGAAAGCATAGTGGGTTTTTTTTTTCTTTTTCAGAAAAGAACAAACACTATCTAACCCTGTGTTTTTGATGCGTTAGGAAGCTGTTCTGGATTGTAAATACTTTAATCTACCATTAGTAAATTCAACTGACCATTAATGATACAGGCCCCCATTCTTGTTACATAAGATTTCAAAATTGTGCAACATAACTATGTTTTCACATTTAGATTAAGAAACTAATGTTTTCTTATCAATCATAGTTCACTTTAGATCACTGGAGACCTACATTAAGAAGTGGCACACGTATCTGGTCCATTTAAATTTGCTTCTTTGTGATGGAACAGCTTCAGTCAGAGACGAGGGCTTACAGTGCTGCCTTACCCAGCCTGTCTGCTCTCTGTGGGAGCTGCTTGGACTGCCTGTGCACTTAATGAGGGATTTCCTGCTGAACTGCTGAATCCACTGGGTTCTGCCCTTGTTCGGAGGGTAATGTAATCTGACTGTTCTTATTAACACAGTCCAAAAACAGAAACTTTTGTTCATCCATTATATCTTGCAGTATATAAAGTCTTATTCAAAACTTCTACAAAACTTCCCCCCTGGAGCATGTGGACTGTGGTCAAAGTAGGAGTGGGTGATATGAGCTAAATTTTATGTCACAAAACAATAACAATATAATGTCATGTTATACCACAAAAGAAATTAAGTAGATGATACCTTTTTTTATTATTATTATTAATAAGTTCTAAATACCATTCAAAAGTAGTCATAATAAATGTTAACATATAAAGTCAAAACACATATGGGGTAGAAAATCTTGCATTTTGCCAGGTGCAGATATTTTTTGGTGTGTGTATGTTGTGTGCATGGCAGGGCTGTTTTGTTTCAATCTTTCATGGATTATCATGGTATCGAAGGTATGGAAAAATTCATATCATGGGACAGTGTCATGCTGGTATTCACTTTAATACTGATATACTTCCCAGCCCTAGAACAAAGACTGTAAACAATTGAGCCTTGACATGAACTGCAGCTTCATGAAGCTTATGATGTACAATTAATTTTTTTCGCTGACTAGGCCATACAGGTGTCCATTTCTGTAGTTATATGTGTGACCCTCCCTTTTAGCTACTCTGAATTTAGCTACTGTGTTGGAAAATGTCTTTCAGTCCCTGTCAATTGTGCATGTTTGACATAGACCACCATGACCTTTGAGAAGGTTGCCCTTGAAACATTCAAATTATTAAGGAGAGAAAAAACCTCTAAACCACCGTCAAGCACCAAAGCACCAAGCAACAAGCACAAGCAGCTTCCACAGTTTCATTGTCCACCATCCAGACACAGGTGGCACCTTCACTACACACCCGTCTTTACCCAGTCCATTCCCAGATGCTTGGCAGAACTAAATTTGTTGTCTCTGTGGCCATTGTGTGTTCTGAAATTGACAGCCAGCCACCGTCACCTTAATTTGCAGTTTTGTTGTCAACAAGAAACCTGGCATTTTCCAGCAGGATAATTCTCTCCCAAGCACAGCAAGGATTTCCCAGGAATGTCTCCACCAGATTGCAATACTTCCTTGGCCTGCCATTTATGGTATGAGCTGGGAGGCCAGCTTTGACAAACTATGAGAGTGGAGGATCTACAAGCCCAGCTGTGGGCAACTTTTTGTCATAGAGGCATGTCTAGCAGTCAGTGATCTCTCACCAAGAGGTACATCATCCAAAAGTAGCCTCTGAGAGCCTTGTTATAGGGCAGCAGGGGAAGCACTTTTATGCCCTCTTGTGGCAAGACCCAGTGTCTTATCAGACCACACCTGTAATCTTTTACATCTGCCTGAGACATAACTGCATGCCGAGTTTTTCAGCAATCTGACATTTCTGTCTGGGTTTATTTTTTCTCTAAAAAAATAAATAAAAATCTAATTTTAAGTCTAATTTTAGGACTTATGTGAAAATCTGATGATATCAAATTGTAAGTCAAATTTGTGCAGAAATGCAGAAAATAAAGGGTCCATAGATTTTAAATGTATTTGGGCATTTATACATACTGGTACATGAACACATGTATTTATGTATTTTCTATTACTTATGTCTCATTGCTTTCATTTATTGTTTTGTTTTGACCCTGGTGGCATGGTGAACGTACCAATCAGAATGAGTAAGCATTTATTGATGTCTTGTGACTTAAATCAATGTTTAATGTTCCATCTTCTAAACTGATATGAGTCATGCATTTTTCAATATAACTTATACAGAGAGAAGACTTCCTAGACTTTTAATGGCTGGAGCAAGTGAACACTTAGCAAACTGGAGCATGAAAAGTGAACTTCTGCTGACTGTACAACAGTCCTTTATTATTGCCTCGAGGTCAGAATAAGGACTGTTATGACTGTTTTATGATTATTCCAACCATAATACCTTTTTGTTTTCTCTTGTATCTCTGCCTGTGAAATTGATGAATGATACAGAGAAGCTCAAAAGGTTTTAATGAGGTAAATGCCCCACTTAGATTCATTGAGCTTAATGTTTCCTGGCACTCAGGTTGTGCAGTGGTTTTAGGCACTTACCCAGCCCAGTTCAAATGGGACTGTGGTGGCCTAGCAGCTAAGGTAATGGTTCAGATCCCAACTCTGCCAACTGTCCTTAAGCAAGGCCCTTAACCCACAATTGCTTAGATTGTAAGAGTGTATCAGTTGTAAGTTGCTTTGGACAGAAGGGGTCTGCTAAAGACATAAATGTAATGTTCAAATCCGACCTTGTACTGCACCTGTGTTGAGTTCCGTGTCTGCTTGGATTTACTACGGGTTCATTGGTTGCTCTAATTGGAACAGTGTGAATGTGCCTGACTAGGGTTGATGTAAATTTGCTCATGAATAGCAGTTGATACTGACGTGACATTAAATAAAACAAATAAAGAAACAAACACTAGCACACCACGGTCAGGTGGTGTAGTCTTCCAGTGGTGCCATCCAGCCCGACCTGGCTTCACAAAGGCAAAATTGACTGTGCTAGAAGGAGTGAGGCCAAATGACACGTTCAATCCTTGCAGGATGACCCTTGCAGACCCAGTCTGTGATGGATTGGTGCTCCATTCAGAATACATGCTAGGCTTTCACAGAGCTTCTTATGTAATGAGCTGCCAGATTAGCAGCAAAAAAGCCCCCAAGGTGTGTCTGACCAAAAGAAAGGAGGAAAAGCTGACTTGTTTTGGGCAGTGGTGGATATCTGAAAGCTGCACTTAAGTAAAAGTATAAACCTATTAACAGAAGACGACTTTGGTAGAAGTTAGTCACCTCTTAGAATGTTACTTGAGTCTTAAAGTATCTGCTATTTATTGTACTTAAGTATTAAAAGTAACTTTCTGATTATGAATGTAGTTAAAAATTTAAAGTAAAATTACAAATAAATTTGGTTAATAAAAAAGCAAGCAGTCTTTTTTTGCAGTTATTGAGAATTATGAGGTTTATTCTTTTAAGCCTGTAAACTACCTTAAAATTTACTATACCTTACACTTAAAGAAAAACAAGGTTTTCATAATCAGAAATGTTATCTGAACAAGTTATCCCCTCCATTACACTCTCCATACGCTCTTCTGTCACCACCAGGGGGCACCGTGACGCTCTTCTTCTACCAGAAGAAGCTTCTCCGTTCAGAAGCTCTTTGTTTATACCTTTCTGTCACTACCAGGGCACCATGAGGCTCTTCTTCCATTGCCAGCGTTCCATCACCACCCTTCTGTCACCACCAGGGCTTCGTTCTTCTACCAGCAGCTCTCTTCATGCACTTCTGTCATGATCAGGGCATTATGATGCTCTTCTGTGAACACCAGGACACTGTGATGCTCTTCTTCCACCTCCAGCTCTCTGTCACATCCTTCTGTCACCACTAGGACTCTGTGACACTTTTTTTCCACCAGCAGCTCTCCATCACGCCCTTCTGTCACCAGCAGGACACCATGACGCCCTTCTTCCAACACCGGCAGCTCTCCATCACACCCTTCTTTCTCCAGCAGCTCTCTGCCATGCCCTTCAGTCACCACCCGGGTACAATGTCGCTCTTCTTTCACCTGCAGCTCTACATTACGGCCTTCTGTCACCGCCAGGGCACCATCGTGCTCTTTTTCCACCAACAACTCTCCATCACACCCTTCTGTCACCACCAGGGCACCGTGCCACTCTTCTTTGACCAGCAGCTCTTCATCACACCCTTCTGTCACCACCAGGGCACCATGACGCTCTTCTTCCACCAGCAGCTCTACATCACTCTATTCTGTCACCACCAGGGCACCATGACGCTCTTCTTCGACCAGCAGCTCTACATCACTCTATCTGTCACCACCAGGGCATTGTGATACTCTGCTTCCTCCAGCAGCTCTACCTCACACCCCTCTGTCACCACAGTGTACGAAGGATCTGCTTTAACTCTATCTTGGTGATTCTGTTACAGTCAACTGATCCCTTTCTCTCAGCACACCAACAGCCACATTCTTAGCTTACAGTCCCAAACTGCATTACAATTTAAGACAGTTAATCTCAATATTGTATCTTATGTCCTTCATTCTGCCCAGTGTAATGCTTTTATCTGTTTAATAACCGGCAGCATTAATACAGAATTCAGTTGTTGTAAGATGTCATACAGTGGGGCAAAAAAATATTTAGTCAGCCACTGATTGTGCAACTTCTCCTACTTAGAAAGGTGAGAGAGGTCTGTAATTTTCATCATATGTACACTTCAGCTATGAGAGACAAAATGAGAAAACAAAATCCAGGAATTCACCCACGGGATGAGATCTTTCGTGGAGTCCCAGATCAAGGGAGATTATCAGTGGTCTTGTATGTCTTACAGTTGCTCCCACAGTTGATTTATTCACACCAACCTGCTTGCCTATTGTAGATTCACTCTTCCCTGGCTGGTGGAGGTCTACAATTTTCTTCATGGTGTCCTTCAACAGCTCTTTGGTCTTGGCCTTGGTTGAGTTTGGAGTTTGACTGTTTGAGGCTGTGGACAGGTGTCTTTTATACAGATAATGAGGTCAAACAGGTGCCATTAATACAGGTAACGAGTGGAGGACAGAAGAAGTTACAGGTCTGTGAGAGCCAGAAATCTTGCTTGTTTGTGGGTGACCAAATACATATTTTCCACCATAATTTACAAATAATTCTTTAAAAATCCTACAGTGGGTGATTCCTGGATTTTTTTTTCTCATTTTTGTCTCTCATAGTTTGAAGGTGTGTACCTATGATGAAAATTACAGACCTCTCTCATCTTTCTAAGTAGGAGAAGTTGCACAATCAGTGGCTGACTAAATACTTTTTTTACCTCACTGTATATGATTCAATGCTTAAGCCAAGTAATTTATAATACTATATAAATGTTCATTAATAAGTATGCTTTTAAAAACTGCCCTCAAGATATTTGTTTATGCATGTATCCTGCAGTAAGGTTGTTTGGATGAAGGTAGTAGGCAATGTAGACAGTTACTAACAGCACTCTCACAACCCATGCTCAGAGAAGTAGCAAACTATGCAAAGGTTTAAGTCAAATATTAAAAGCATGTAATTAACAGTCATTAAAAGGAATCTGAGAAATTATCAAATCTCTCAATTGTCATTCTCAAGTAGTTTTGAAATCAATTACAACTTTATACCAAGCCTTTTAAACTTGAAAATGTAATTAATCTACATGGAGATGATGATGATGATGATGATGATGATGATTATTATTATTATTATTATTATTATTATTATTGTTGTTATTATTATTAATTACAGTGCATGTGATTTCCAACCCGGCCAGAAACATTGTAGATCCTAGGTCTCTGTGGTAGTGGGTTAGTGTATTCCACATTTCATTATATTATTTATAATATTATTTTGAAGTTTCATTTTATCAGTGAAAGAATACATCAAGTGAAAAAAATAATCTGATGTTTCTGAGCTATGGTTGCACATGACTGCTTCTTTCTGAATATTATTTGGACAGATGTTTTTTTTCCCTCTCTTCTCTGAGCTTAGTGAGACTGAGAAAGAAAAAGTGGGATAGAGAAAGAGTGTGACCGGAAAATCTATGCGAAATTGCCTTGCCTTGATCTGTAAGTTTTTTCTATGAATGAGGCTTCTGTGTTGATGATAATTGCAGAGTGTGGGTGTGATTATTCCATCCTCATGCTTTCTGCCTGTTAAGTGACAGAATAATTACCCACTATGCTTAATGGCTCTCCCAAAAAGAGCAGTGAAAATGATTGCTCTGGATCTGTGGTCGATGTGTCAGGAATGCTGATTGAGGCTGTTGTGAGAGAATTGTGCTGGAGCATCACAAACAGGTACAGTCCTCCTAGTTGCGAGAGTGTCTGCTCACTCTCTTTTTTCAGGGTTGTGTGCTTCCCAGCTTTATGGGAAGGCAAAATCATTGGCTAAGGGTAAACTCAAGGGGTTGGCCTTGTGTTATTGGAAGGTTGCTATAAAGACGTCAGATTCGTTGCTGAGCAGAGAACAGGTCCTTGAACATGGCTGGGTGCTAATGGGGATAGATACCTTGGCTAGTGACCTGTGAGAGAAAATCGCATGAAAGTGTCAAAAGCTGTCTTGCTACCAAGGCCTTTGACCAGTCTGGATCAAAATTCTCAAGAATTCCAAGAGCTTATAAAATTCAACAGTTTATTGAAAGATACAAAACCCCCTAACAGTTAATGCAACTTGACTAATGAAAATGGTGTATAGTCCATCTAAGCTTCTGATCCATTTCCAGCTGTGTGTAGCTTATATCAAGTCATGAGAACACCATCTCCTTGAGCTGGTTCAGGATAGCTACCATCTGCACCACTCCTTGTTGGCAACTTACTGTTGTCCAGGCTGTATAATAGTTAGCTAAGAGGCCCTTGGACTAAGCTCATCCACCTCCTTCAGTATGCCCTTAAACTAAGCTCCTACACCTTCTCCACTATGCCCTTAGATGATTCCTTTACCCCTCCCCCTACACTGCAACTTCATACCATTTAGATGGCTTGTCCATGTCTGAATGAATTATGTCATATGATTTGTTCCAGCCAATAAGAATCGTCCTCTCTTTGAATGATCTATGAGATTCATTCAGTTCTACATACAATCTGCAAAGCCACATTCTGTCATAATTCAATACTATTCCCAACATCAGCTTTATGTCCTCTGTCCCTGTGGTTGAGCGGGTCTAATTAATCAGTAGTTTAAGGGAGACCCACAGGCTGCCAAAGTCAATGTGTTCATCAGCACCATGGGCCTTTGTCAGAGGGATGGAGCAGGAGGAGGTGCCTGAGGCACAATCCATCAAACAGGACTTGAAAGGTTTACAGAAGGAAATGAATAAACCATGTTCATCCACAGATTTGTTATTATAATGGCTTTGGCTTAATGGTATTTCAAATTATGCTGATATGTCTGTAAGGAAACAATTCCCTGATAATAAGACATCATATATTGTGTTTTGGTCAAAAATCAAGAACATGTGAGTTAAGTGGTCCATGTTGGTTTAAACATGTTAGTGCTAGTTTATATGAACTCACATAGACATGATGGTAAAGCTGGTTGACCAGCATAACATTGTTCAAAACACATCTTGTTTTACTATTTTTTTTTTTTTTGTAGTTAGGCAATTTTTTAGCTTGGAGCCCTGAAACAAAGATCTTCTCATGGGACCTTGAACAAGACTATTTATGCATGTTTACGTGCATTCAAAATGATTTCATTTTTCTCTGTCCTAGAGCTAGATATTGGTGATGAGTGCTCAGTTCCTCTCCAGACCTCTGTATCATCAACAGCCTCAGTATAGGATCTCAGCAGATTGACTGTAAACATATTCTATATTGGACTGTGTGGGTGGTATGAAAGTGGCAAGTGGTTAGCATGGTTGGTGCACAGCTCCAGAGGTAAGAGCCTTGGACTGTGTTTAGTTTGCCATCGTGTCATCCTTATGTCCACGTGGGTTTACAGCAGGGACTCTGGTTACCTCCTACATTTCAACAACATGTATCGGGTCAACTGGCTGCTCTGAGTGTGACTTTGTTTGACAAGCTTTTTAATAACCTCATCACAAATAGCCATGTGTGACGCTGATGTGATGTTATATAAACATTAAACAGACTTTCAAATCTGTGATTCACTTTGACTCTGTGACTGCAGGCAGATAATTTTTGACTGTAGGACATTTTAAGAGTAAATTAACAGCAATATAAACGGAGAACGAAAGGGAAGAGAGCTTTTTAAACTGTGGTGCCATTTGGCTGTCGGTATCTAGCTGAAGCCCACTGAACAGTGGGGATGTAAGTTCACACATGATTGGGCTTTTCGCTTTGCTTCAGGGCCAGCAGATTTCACAGCATAAATTATTCGGCAGTTGCTCAGTGGCCATAGCACTGAAGGCACTGTAATTTCACTCTCTGTTGTTAGGTACATTATATTATAATAGTCATAATTAGTGGTGTCTGTGTAATATATTTCTGTCATGAAAAATTTCTCTTCTCATACGCATTAGGACCAAGGTAAGTGGAGGATTAAAAACGATTACAGTGATTGCAGTTACATGTCAATAGACTTTATATACAATACATACAATAGACATTGATTAATGGAGCGATTGCAGAAAGACTACTAGTTATCTGTCAAACTACTAATAAGAGCTATGACCCTGCTATGATGAAGCCAAGCTCAGAGGTCGCTGGGACCCTAGCTAGCTGTGCTTTATAGCCTACATAAAAATTGATCGGTTTACTCTTATTTTATTGAAGTGGACTCTGGAGAGCACATATCTGTAATCAAATGTGTGCTGCACTTGTGCAGCATTTCTCCATCACACTGCCCTCCTAACCGCACGCACACACACGCCAACATTTAAACAACACCCATTACTACTGTAAGGAGGGGGTCATGTTTAGAACCTTTATGACCTTTACCTCCTACAGAATATGTGCAATGGCACCTTTGGTCTCCTATGACAAAAGCCAGAAGAGCAGTTAATGCTCAAGCACCATGTCAGGGTACTTCAGCTGGAGACAAATTTTGGTTTCCAAGTAGGTTATTTACCAGGTCTAATTCAGTGGCGACAACACACCTACAGAATACGTGCAACCTCTGTCAATCACCTAAACTAGGAAAATGCTGGTATTTGGCAACTTTTGATGACTTCTAAAGAAAGACTTGATCAAATGTTTGGTTTAAATAAATTAATACATTCCCTTAATATTATGTTTTGTAACAGAACCTGTGCCATGTGCAGCAATTCTTATTTTCACAGTTCTCCACCACAGACAGTCAGAACATCGTTCAGTCATATGTTTATTCGTATCTATTCGCTATTAGTTAATCAAAGAATTTTCAGCTTTGCTGTGAAGTATTTTATTTTCTTACTGAAACTTGGACTAGATGTGATGAATATTTAGCTTTAAACGTATCTTCCCATCCTGATTGTAAGTATCCTCCTCTTAATAGTCATGAAGGAGTAACCACAACTTTTGAAAAAGATTTAGGCATTACTGCTACATCTCATTACAAGGCTAATTCATTTTAAATACTGATTCTTAATGTGGCTGATCCAGCGTCATATAAGGGGGGAAAATCTTTTTTTTTTTCTTTTCATCTTATTAATATTTACTACCCTCTATGTCTTTTTCCTGCTTGGTAATTTCCACTAATAAAACTTTAATTGTATGTGATTTAATATGCACTTTGAAAATGCATTCTTAAAATTGCATTTGAGTTGAATTTGATCATTGATAGAATGTGACGGGAATGACTCACCACTGTAACCATACCTTAAGGTTTGGTATCAATATAGATAACCTTTGCGGTTTCCCCACAAAAATATTCAGATCACTTTCTCTTAGTATACGAGCTACCTGTAACTGCAGTCTAAACGTATCTCGTCCACGTCTGTTTTGTGGCTATTTTTGGCGATTTAACGAGATTACAAAAAATAGACAAAGTGACATTCATACCTGATGCTGACTTAATGTGTTTTACTGAGATTTGGATCGTACAATCACATTTACAATGCACATAAACATGTACAGTTTCTATTCATTTACGCAAAATAGTCCGTGGTCAACGATTATTTCTTTGATGTGAAACGCATGAAGTCCAACCTGCAATGAATAACAGCAAAATCACTATAAGTCAAGTCTGTTCGATCCACCGCCATCTTGGTAATGCCACTGGGCGGTTATTTCCGGCAATACAAGACCAGACTCCTATCTCTTTCAATGATCAGAGAAGATCAGATCCGAAAGATAAATTAACGTTTAAAATCCATAATTTGTATCGCTGGTATAATTTTACAAAAATGATACAACGTACTTGCGTTGTTGTTCTTCTGGTTATTGTGCATGCGCATCCTGTCACTACAAAGTAGTAATATGCCGATTGGTTCTTTCTTTAACAGTATGGAAAATTGGTTCATGCATTTATACTCTTGAGTTTGAATTACTGTAAAATTCTACTGGTTGGATATTCCCATTTAGTTCAGAACACAGTGACACTAGTCCTAATTAGAACTCCAAAATGTGATCACATTAGTTCTGTTCTAGCTGCGCTGCACTGGTCACCTGTTGTATTGGATTACAAATACTTCTTGCAACATACAAAGCTCTACATGACCTGGGCCTTAAGTCTGTATTAGAAACAAAGTTAAATACTTAACATAACATACTTTACACAAGCTTTAGACTGGGATGCATCCCAAGGCCTGGAGTCTGGAATCATCTCTGGCCTGCATGCTATGTTGTGCCTCTTTAGTATTGGCATTTATACGGGACTATATAATGCCCAGAGAGTTACTTATAGTCTCTATTATTATTATTATTATTATTATTATTATTATATTTTTATTTTGATTTTATTGTATATATTTTTTATGTTCTCTTTTATTATATTCTCTAATTTATTATTTTATCTGTAATAGTGTAATCCTCTTATTTATTATATTATATTTCCTTTTTATTTATGTTCTGTATTTTAATTTTTCTGTGTATTTAAACTATTGTAAATGTAAAAATTAGGTAATTTAATTTAATTAGTTCATATATCATCTAGGACACTCAAATTGGTTGGTTCCTTTTCTGAGTGTTGGTCTTTGGTGCAAGAGTTCTTCCTCATCACATTTAGGGCTCACATTTCTGAGGACACTGTGTCTGTAGGTTGCTCAATTGGGGTTGTGGGTCTTGATATAGCTGCTTTGAGACAATAATCTATTGTAAAAAGCACTACATAAATAAATCTGTCTTTGAAAGTCCAGGCTGAACTTCTGGAGCTTTGAACAGAGCTCACTACATGCAGGTACACACACAGAACCATGACAGACTGCCGGTGATAATGTTTTTAATTATAAAAGGGGTTGTTGAATGTTTTACACTTATGTGTGAAGTTGCACTGGGCAAAGCACTTACACATATTACCAAATAAGGCATTATCTAGGAAACTCTAATAAGCAGTAAATCAGATTTGATCTAATACTAGGTGGCTACCTGCACATTACTATTGAGACCTGGCTGATGTTGAAGAAGTACCAAAACTCTACCCATGTTTTAAATGTGCGATCAGTAGGGTGGTCTGTAGTTTCTTCTGAAGTTAGCTTTATATAAACACTACTGCTTTAAACTTCCATATGTTTGAATTGATTGTGCCTAAGATAAATCAAGCTCTTTGTGTATGCTCTCCAGTCCCACAGGGCAGTGCCCTCAGGGGCATGTTTCTCTGTTACCATGGTGCAGAAGCTCAGCTGCCTCCACTGACTCTCTTCCTTATCCTTCACTGGTTCTGTGGTTCATGTCCCTGTTACTAGCCACACCTTGTCTCAGCACCTTACCTTAGACTTGACAATTTTTATGATTAAATAAATATATATATATATAATATATATATATATATATAATATATACAGATATATACAGATACAGATATATACAATATATACAGATATCTAAATCCAATTACTGAAAACTACTCCTGACGTACAAAAAAAAGTTATTCACAATTGCTGGCGCACCAGGTTCAGAGCATAGAGACAATCTTACAAAGTGTAATCCAGAGCCTAATAACCACATTAGTTTATGTATTGCAGTATATATATATATATATATATATATATATATTATATATATATATATATTATATATATATATATACTGCAATACATTAAAACTAATGTGGTTATTAGGCTCTGGATTACACTTTGTAAGATTGTCTCTATGATCTGAACCTGGTGCGCCAGCAATTGTGAATAACTTTTTTTTTGTACGTCAGGAGTAGTTTTCAGTAATTGGATTTTTTTTAGATATCTGATATACCTGACCCTTTCATTTTCAGACATCTGCGATCCTTGCCTCATGATAAAAAAATGTAATCATGTCCTATCACATTAACTGTTACTGAATGCCTTCATTGATCCTGTCCATGCTAGGAAGTATTAAATATCAGATGATATGTGCAGTGATATTCTTCTGAGAGCTGTGTGGGCTTGCTTTGTTGACTGAATTACAGATGGATGGTTACTGTTCCTGTTGTTTTTGATCTGCCAATCTGCATAACATTACAGTGTCTTCTATTTGTATCTCTGTCTGCCTCTTTGCCATTGTTCCTCACCAACTCGATTTTCCCTCCCTTATTTTAGTTCCTTATTCACATTCTTATTTTCCCTGTGCTATAAGGGTGCTGCGCTGTTACTTTGGGTTCCGGACAGATGACCTAAAAGAAGACAGTTTACAGGAATACATGTTTTCTTATAATGCAGCAAAACAGACAGTAATCAAATATCTCACCAAATATCAGATACACATGCGCTGGAAGATGTTTTAAGTATTGGGACTGCCAGCTGAATTGGGGGAGAGGTGCTGAATAGACAAACCTTGTACAGCCACAGTTACCAATTAACCTCTGTCTAACCTGCAATGGCTTTGCATTCCATGGTACAGCTGTTGTGTCCAAATATGTGTTTGGTGATTTTTGTGACAGCATCCTTGATTTCAGAGTCTATTGTCTCTCCTGCCTGCTTGGTCTCGCCACATCCAACCTGCCCTGTTACATGTTGTTTTGCTAGCGGCTGGATTCCCTGAACTCCCATACCAGAGAGACTATATCCAGTTTGCTGCTCCATCTTTTTCGACACTAGAGGCAGGCCTCTTCTTTGTGGATGAGAAAGATAAAACCCTAAGACCTTGTATTGATTATAGAGGCTTGAATCAGATCTCTGTAAAAAATAAGTACTCGTTACCCCTGATTAGCTCCACGTTTGAGCCACTTCCACTATCTTCTCTAAACTTGACTTCTGAAATGCCTACCACCTAGTCCGTATACGGAGGGGGTTGTGTGGAAACTGGCATTTAACACAGTACTGTCTATACTCTTTGGCCTCATCAGTGCTCCAGCCTTTTTTTTGGTCAATGATGTTTTGAGGGATTTTCTGACCAGTTTTGTCTTTGTCGACCCAGGTGATTTTTTTCCAAATCCCTCCAAGACCACATTTTTCTTGTCTGTCTGGTGTTCTCACAGGTGTTAGAAACAAGCTCTTTGTGAAAGCTGTGAAGTGTGATTTTCACATTGACTGTTTTTTGGGCTTTATTGTCCAGTGTGGGCAAATCAAGGCAGATCCAGAGAAGATCTGCACAGTTTCAGGAGGGTCCGTATCCCATAATCCAAGGGAACCACAGCACTTCCTGGGTTTCACAATTTATCCAGTTATGATGTGGGAAACTGGGAGTTGCTAGCAATTGGCCCTGGAGGAGTGGAGACATTGTGAAGACGTTTGTGGTTTAGATCGACCATAAGAATCTGGCTTACATCCAGTCCGCCAAGTGGCTCAAATTCCAGCAGGCAAGATGGGCCCTCTTCTTCAAGAGGTTTGATTTTACTCTGACCTACTGCCTTCATTCACGAAACATTAAACTCGATGCCCTGTCTTGCCAGTTATCATCTGTGGAGCCAGACATTTTGTTGAAAACCATCCTGCATCTGGAATGAGTGGTTGCCTTGATCACCTGGTGGCAGACAGGCCCCACTAACTTTTCGTCTTTTCATCGCAAACAACATCCACTCCCATATGTGCAATGGGCTCATACCTCACACTTTGCCTGTCACCCAGACAAGGCCTCTCATCAGCCTCCAGCAGGTCTGCTTTACCCTTTACCAGTCCCTGGAAGACCCCAGGTCCCATTGCTCTGGACTTCTTCTCTGGTCTCCCTGTCTTTAAAGGTAATACAGTCATCCTGACCTTTGTTGATAGATTTTCTAACATTTCATCGCCCTCATCACATTCATCGCCCTAACAGAACTCTACTCGGTTTTTGAAACTGCTGTGTTGCTGATTAATCTTGTGATTAATCAATTAATCATGTGCTACTTGGCAGACTTTCTGCAAGGTTTTACATTTACAGCATTTACAGCATTTAGCAGATGCCCAGAGCGACTTACAATTGATACAATCTTTTGCAATTGTGGGTTATGGGCCTTGCTCAAGGACCCAACAGCTTGGCAGAGGTGGGATTTGAACTCTGGACCTTTTTGTCCAAAGTCCAGTACCTTAACCGCTAGGCTACCACTGTCCCTTAGGGGCTGTGTAGGGGCTTTAGGGGTTTCAGTCAGTCAATCCTCTGGTATACACCCTTAGACTAATGGCCAGTAGGAACACTATGCTGCATGACTGCGGCCAAACCCCACCACACAGAGCACACACCTGACATGGGTAGAGTACTCCCACAATTCTGTAACCTGTTCAGCCAATCGTTTTTTCCTGTGGGAAGCCTCCCTAGACTACCAGCCACCACTGTTTCCTGAACAGGAAGTTAACCTGGCTGTTCCCTCAGTGCAACAGCACATCCAGAAATGCAAAATGGTATAGAAGAGGACCTGTACTGTCCAGCTTTGCGCCCGTTCCGCCAACCAACACTTCTGTTATGCCTATGGTCCGAAAGAGTCCAATACGGAAATATCACCCAAATGAATATTGATTTTACATTGTCAGTGATATGCGTCCTAAACATGTAAGCACTGAATATTCTTTCATCTTCCTCATACTGCTAAAACATACATAAAATAAGCAATAGCAAGGATCTTTTCACATTTACTGTAGCTGTCCACAAGTGAGGACTACTGTCTAAATTATGTACCAATCTGACATGCTGTTGTACATAAATAAATAAAGAAATGAAACTTGCTGTTATATCATCTCTATTTCACTCTTCAGTGCCAAGGTTTTTTTTTGTAATGAACCACATATTTATGGGTCCATGGCAAAAATAAATCAGTTAAATAAAATATTTTTATTATTGCATATTCCTAAATCTTTCTTTTAACCATATAATGTGGTAATACATCAGGACAAAAATCAATAAGCTGTGTTATAATAAATGTTTTGTTGGTGTTTTGGTGGATATCAAACAGACTACACGATCTAAAAATGTAAATTTTAAAAGCTAAAACATTTCTAAAACATAAACACAATGTGCATGGTACACCAATCTTCTCATTATCATATACTGCTGCAATCTACAGAGAGATCCTTAAGATCTAGTGGAATCCTTGTTAGCTGTTGCTATTTAGGATTCATGGAGGTACAGTACATAGCCTGTAGAGCGATGTGATCCATCACACTCACTATGAGGTTTGCTTTCCTCCAAGAGTTGTCGTTCTGCCCTGCTAATGCACTTCAGGTCTCTGACATCACTTAACAGATACAATGTATAAACCTGCATGCACTTAAATCACCTCTCTAAAAGCCTGAACATGAGGGTAGTTGAGACGGGTCTGTAAACCAAGTGCAGGATAATTCCACTTAGAACTGGACTTCCTTTAACCCTTAATTGTGTGCTTGAGGAAATTACTGGGCTAGAACCTAGGTTAGGTTTGCCTTGCAGATCTAAAATATCTGACAGTTAATTTAAATAGAAAGATGGTTAGCTATAGTGAATTATAACTATAAATTATTACTATAGTAAAATGTTATGGTATACATTTTATAGTTAGGATGAAGGGTCATATTTACAACTGCATCAGGATTTTATCTGGATATGGATTTTCCACATACAATTCTACCCAGAATGCTTTTAAAACAGATTTTAATCTAATTGCTTGAAACACTTTCAAAGGTGAAATGTTTTACATCCAGCATAGTATAAATCACCTTCAGGTACTCAATGATTTTGTCTCTTTATCCATTGTATATTTTTCTTCAGTTGCACCCCTAGCATTTCCGGATTTGTTTTATTAAATATTAATGGTGCTTCCCTACTGGATGGTTATTATTATATTTATGTTATTATATTCAATATTGTATTTGTACATACTATTGTCTTATATTCTGTAGTTTTATACTCTCTATTGTATTACACTCTTCATAATATTGCAATATTTTTAATTTATCAGTCTATATATTATATTATATTTTATTTATTACAACCCCAAATCAGAAAAAGTTGGGGCAGTATGGAAAGAGCAAATTTAAAGTGTTTCTTACATTTACTTGGACTTTTATTTCATTGCAGATAATATGAGCTCATGTATGTCATGTTTTGTCTGGTCAACTTGATTTCATTCATTAATAAACATCCTTTCCTGCATTTCAAGCTTGTAACCCATTCCAAAAAAGTTGGGATGGGGCACTTTAGGGCTAATAATGAGGTAAAAAAATAAATAATGATGTGATTTGCAAAAATGTCAACAGGTGATTGTAATCATGATTTGGTATAAAATCAGCATCCACAGAAGACTGAGTTTTTGAGGAGCAAAGATGGGCAGATGATCTCCAAATCAACAAATGCTTGAGAAAATTATTGAAATGTTTTAAAACAGTGTTCCTCAAATAAAAACTTGAAGGGAGTTGTACATTTCTGTCCTAGCTTTTTCTGATTTAGCTTGTTTTGCATTGTCTTGTTGAAAAATGCATGAACATTCCTGTGAAATATGTCGTCTTGAAGGCAGCTTATGTTGCTTTAAAATTTCAGTGCATTTTCTGCATTAATGCTGCCATCACAAAAGTGTAAATGACCTTTGCCGTGGGCACTGATACAACCCCATACCATGACAGAGCCTGACTTTTGGACTTGTTGCTGATAACAGTCTGGTTAGTCCTTTTTATATTTGGTCCGGAACACACAGCGTCCATTTATTCCAACAGAGGTGTGAAATACTGATTCATCTGACCACAATACACATTTCCACTATGTGATGGCCCATCCCAGATGCCTCTAAGCCCAGAGAACCCGACACTGTTTCAGGACATGTCTAACTTAAGGCTTGTTTTTTTTGTACAGTAACATTTTAAGTGGCATTTGTGAATGTAACTCTGTATTGTAGTGCCTGACAAAGGTTTGCCAAAGTAATCCCTTGCCCATGTGGTTCGATCAGCTGTTGATGAATGGTGGTTCTTGATGCAGTGCCATTCTGAAGGATCAGAGATGACAGATTTTCAGTTTAGGCTTGTGCCTTTGCCCTTTATGCAGTGAAATTCCCCCAGATTTGAATCGTTTCATGATATTATGCACTGTAGAGGGAGAAATATGTAAATCCCTACCAATCTTTCTTTGAGGTACAATGTGTTTAAACAGTTCAATATTTTTTTTCACACATTAGTTGATGAACTGGAGATCCTCTCACCATCTTTGCTCATCAAAGACTTTCCTGGGTGCTGCTTTTGTACCAATACATGATTACAACCACCGGTTTGAAATCACATAATTATTTAGTATTTTTAATTCATTACTAGCTCTAAATCACCCCCATCCCAACTTGTTGTGGAATGTGATGCAGGCCTGAAATGCAGGAATGGATGTTTATTAACAAATGGAATGAAGTTTACCAGAAAAAAAAAACATGAAATATCTTGGGTTCATACTGTCTGAATGAAACAGAAGTTATTAAATGTAAGACACGCTGGAGTTTTAAATTTGCATACAGTCCCAACTTTTACTGATTTTGGGGTTGCATATTTTCTTTAAATATGTTCTATCCGTATCTTCTGTTTATTTAAACCATTACTGTAAACTTATTAATTAGGTAACATTTTACTTTAGTCCTTGGTACTCCCAAGGTTTCTTCATTTTAACATTTAGTGAGTTTTGCCTTCCCACTGTCGCCCCAGGTTTGCTCAGGTAGGGCTTTGGGCCTAGATATTTGTAAACATCATAAAAGTACTATTTAAATAAGTTCCCACTTGTAAGTATAACTTGAAGGGGCATTTATATTTATATTCTTTAAGGTAACAAAAATCAGAATTTTTAAACAGCATAAGTCAATGGAGATGGGTATGGGTATTAGGTTTCTTCTGTATTTTGTGTAAGTGTATGCATGTCTGTGTATATGTGCATTGGTGTTTACATCCCTAGAAGCAGATAGATTCTGTATTCCTTACATGTCTATCCTTTCAGTGAGACCTGACACACACACACAGAAACACACATTGTGCTGCTAATAATAGTGAAACTGCTGCCAAGGTGCACTACTGGAAGTGTGAATTCATGTTTTATTTATCATTACTCTTCAGTCCCAAATGATTTCCCTGTACAAGTGTTGTAACTGTAATTTCAGCTTGTCTGCTTGGCTGTCACCTTCACGGTTACATTTTCTGGCTTTCTTGGAATACAGGGTGTGTGTTTGGTCTGTATGTGTGTGTGTGCATGTAAGTGCACCATCTTATCATTCAGGTAATCTCTAGAACAAAGAACGGTTCTTGCAGAGGCTCGGTTTCTGTCACTGATAGTCAGAATCTCTGCTTTTCTCTTCTCTATACTGCTGCCTTGAGTTTGCATTTGATCTGTATGTCTTATTCAGATTAGTCCACAGCTCTACCTATTGATGCCTTTGTGTTTTAAAACCCATTTTAAACCCTGTTTTATACCTGTTCCAACTGTCTGATATGTGTGTGAGTGAAGATACAACATTATTGTGTGTGTGTGTGTGTGTGTGTGTGTGTGTGTGTGTGTGTGTGTGTTCATAGGACAGGATGTGTCTGTGTGGTCTGTTCATTTCCTCCAGTCTCTTGAATTTCCCTTGTCTATCTGAACCCTCGCAGCTCAGGGGCAGCCTCGGGTCTATCACATTGCCCACAAATATAGCTCTCACCTACACATCAGCCGTCCCAGAGGCTTAGTTCTTTTTCTCTTTGAACTCAGGACTGTCTTTCTCTTCATTTGGACACTTTTGCACTGTTTCACTTTAGTACTTAAGGCATATGGTCTACCTTTATCTGTTCTTTTCTTACCATGTGTGTCATTTATTTGCGGGAATAATTTAAAGACACCTACAGTGGTGCTTGTGAATTTGTGAACCCTTTAGAATTTTCTAGATTTCAGTGGTCTTAGTTCATCAGGCTGGAAAAGATTACAAAATCATCATTGCGTACAAATGGGAGAAATCCATGACTATTGTTTCCCTCATAAGGGGGGGTTGACCAACAAGGATTACTCCAAGAGCATGACATGTATGAGTCTGGGAGTTCAAATAATGGCCAACTATAATATATTTGTCTCTTTAAAAAATACAGGGTTCTTGTTATACACTCTTAGGAATTGTGTAAAAATCTGATGCTGTTTTAGATTATACAAACTGAAATGCAGAAAATACTGAAGCCTTCACAACCTTTCAAGCTCCATGGTATACTAAGGAAAAAAATGTTAATCTAAAAAGCAGTTATATTACCCAGGTAGTTTTGGCACATGTAATAAAGGTCTATACAAATCAGTCTCTAAATTATTATATTTTATGATTTTTTAAGTACAAGAAATTTAGATTTTTCATATTCATGGTAATTTCTCGTACACGATAGATTGCGGGGGATTGTTGGAATATTCCTTTAAAATGGTTCCCTTATAAACTGGATTTAATAATCCTTGATGCATGTTCGATTTCCAAACAGATTGGCATCACAGAACTCATGCCACGTATGCATCTGTTTTTACTTCCCAAATTTTAGCTACAGTTGTCTCGTGATAACCATACTTGTGCCCTATAACACACACTCACACACACACACACACACACACACACACACACACACACACACACACACACACACACTCAGATCTATCTGACTGGCCAGGTGGCATGCCATATCCTGCTCTGACTCCTGGAATGTATCCCACAGTGACTGAGCCATATTGATGTATCTTGTGAAGTACTAGTCTTTATTTGTCCATCCATACATCAACCATCAGGCCATCCATCCATCCAGCTTCACTTCTGTCTTTCTATCTATTCATCACATTGTCTATGCACACCTATGCAGCTCTGTCCCTTTATTAGCATAATCAAATTTCTGTCCGAAAGTAGATAAAGAGAACCCAGTTAAACAAATGAGACAAACATATTATACTTGGTCATTTATTTATTGAGGAATATGATCCAATAGTACATGTCTGTGAGTGGCCAAAGTATGTGAACCTCTAGGATTATTAATTAATTTACAAAACAGTTTCGTGAAGTGTATCATGGCATGAACAAAGGAGATTTCATCCTCAGTCTGTAAAAGGTTACAAATCCATCTGTAATGATTTTGGCAGTCCACATTCAGACAGATTGTGCAGAAATTTAGGAAATTCAAGACCCTTGTTACTAGAGATGCACTGATTTAAATTTTCATGGCCAATTCCGATTTTTTAAACATATGACTGTCCAATTCAGATTTTTTTTTCTGTATAAATATGAGACATTACAGCATAGATTTTTGTTCCACTTTTCTTTTATTATAAACTTCTTCACTGCAAAATAAAGATAGCAGCATCTGCTTGCTGTTTCTGCACTCTCAGCAGAACTCTCAGCACTCACTGTGAAGAGCTAGAACACAAGACAGGCTGTAACCTAAATAACAACGTATTACTGCTCCCTTACTAATACTACGCTAAATAGTAAGACAGCCGTTCACACTGAAAACAGGCTGATTCTGGTCACCGGCCGATCGAGCTCTAATTGTTACCCACCAAAGCAGTTTTTTTCCAGTTGTTATCTGTGTGTGAAGTTAAAAAGAAACCTAAGGTAATTTCTAAGCACTAAAGACATCTTTCATGTTAGCTCATATGCTCTGCAGTTTGCTAAAAATTACATGGATAGCTTTGGGGGGAAAAAAACATTTTGTGGAGGGATGATACCAAATCAGAACTTTTTGGTTTATTTGAAAAGCATTATGTCTGGAAAGGAAACACTGCATTCCAATATAAGAACATTATCCCATCTGTGAAACATGGTGGAGGTAGTATCATGGTTTCGGATTGCTTTTTTGCATCTGGGCCAGTACAGACTGCAAATTCCAAAGGAACATGTCAGGACATCTGTCCATGAACTGAATCTCAAGAGAATGACCCTAAGCACAAACATTGTTCCACTTAAGAATGGATAAAAGAAGAATAAAGTTTTATATAATAACATTTTGGAATGACCAAGTCAAAGGCCTGACCTTGGTGAAGGCCCTGAAGTGAGGAGTTTATGTGATGGCCACCAACATCCCACAGTTGAAGCTGTTCTGTATGGAAGAATGGACTACAGTTTCTCCAATCCAATGCACAGGAGTCAAATCAAGTCAGATCTATTTATATAGCGCTTTTTACAATGGAGCATGGTCTCAAAGCAACGTTAAAAGTTTAGATTATCTCCTAATAACCACGTCCAATCCCAAATTGAACAAGCCTTGGGCGACAGTGGCAAGGAAAAACTCCCTGGAGTTTTTGGAGGAGTGATCAACATTTACCGAAAACTTTTAGTTGCACTTATTGCAGCACAAAGGGTCACACCAGATACTGAAAGCCAATGTTCACATACTTTTACCTGTCTCAAATTTGTAATACTGGATCATTTTTTTCAATAAATAAATGTAACATAATGTAATTTAAATAATAATTTAAATATAAATAACATTTTAATGCAGTTTAAATAAAATAAATGTAATATAATTTATAAATGTAAAAATCAACTGTGATGTTTTTGCGTCATTTGTTTAAATGGGTTCTCTTTATCTACTTTTAGAAAAAAAGGTCTATGTTGTTTTAGGTCACATTTATGTGAACATACAGAAACCTCGAAAGGGTTCACAGACTTTTGAGCACCACTGTGTGTGTTTGTGTGTGTGTGCGTGAGCACTTTTATAGTTTGTAGAAATATGTTCAGATTTTAAAATCAATAAACAATACAGTGCAGCAATGTGGTTACTAGAATTTTTTATAAGGTGGTAACATCTACATGTATTGCGTAAGAAGCACAGACCACCACCTGTCTTGGAATGTGCAACCTTGCATGTCAGTGTGTGTAGGCAATGGGAAAGGCCTGACATGCTGGTTCTGTACCATCTGTGCCCAGTCAGTGCTGTGGCATCTCTCCATGTGCAGGACATTCTATAGGCACTTATTTAGAAGGCACACTATAAACACATTCTACTAAAATAGCTAATTAACCATGAAATCAGGAGAATAAAACTGCGCTGTTCAATGCAGATTTTCACATTTAATTAGCAGCCTTATGTTTAGTTCAATTTTCCTATTCAAGCCCTTAAACAGAAATGAGACTTTTAAATGATTGGTGAAGTGTGATTAGGGGAAGCATGCATGTTACAACAGATCCTGATTGTTATTCACATATTGCATTTTTCTGAGCCAAAGACCCTTAAAATAAGCATTCATTTGCATTAATTGAATGTCAGTGTGCCGTGTAATTGCCTCATGTGTTTATGCTGGAGAGGGAATCAATACTCATTGGAAAAAGCACTGTCACTTATTGACCTATGTTTTGGGTTGAAAGTGCCAGTGACATTTTGGAAGCAGAGTGCTTAAAGGAGAAGCACTCATCTGTGGAAGCCCAACTTTTCACTCACTTCTTAAATTGTTTTAGCCTAACCAACCTTACCTTTACAGACCATAACACTTTAGGGCTATCATATGTTTTCAGTGTATGCATTTGTACTCAATAAACTCTAGAACCCAGTATATACTCTTTCACTTTTTTCACATTTTGTCATGTTGAGGCCTTGTGCTAAAAAAAAAAAAAATCAAGTTTTCCCCATCAATCTGCACTGAATACCTCATAATGAGAAAGTGAGGTGAAGATTTTAGGCGATTTTGTGCAAACTCCAGGTGGGCTTTCATGTGCTTTTCTTGTGTCATTTTATGAAGGAGAGGCTTCTGTTTGGCCACTTTGCTATAAAGCCCAGATTGGTGGAGTGCTGCAATTGTGGCTGACCTTCTGGAAGTTTCTCCCATTTGCACACAGGATCTTTGGAGCTCAGCCAGAGTGACCATTGGTTTCTTGGTCACCTCTCTTACCAAGGCCCATCTCCCCTGATTACTTAGTTTGGTGGGGCAGCCAGCTCCAGGAATAGTTCTGCTTGCTTCAGTTAAGAATTATGGAGACCAGTGTGTTCTTGGGAACTTTCAGTGCAGCAGAATTTTTTGTAGCCTTCTCCAGATTTATGCCTCCACTGTGGCTGAGTGCTACAGGCAGTTCTTTCCTCCTCATGACTTGGTTTTTGTTAGCTGTGAGATCTTACACAGTCGTGCTTAAAGGTTTGTGAACCCTTTAGAATTTTCTATTTGCATAAATATGACCTAAAACATCATCAGATTTTCACACAAGTCCTAAAAGTAGATACAGAGAACCCAGTTAAACAAATTAGATAAAATATTATACTTGGTCATTTATTTATTGAGAAAAATTATCCAATATTACATATTAGTGAGTGGCAAAAGTATGTGAACCTCTAGGATTAGCAGTTAATTTGAAAGTGAATTTAGAGTGAGGTGTTTTCAATCAATGTGATGCCAATCAGGTGTGAGTGGGCACCCTGTTTCATTTAAAGAACAGGGATCTATCAAAGTCTGCTCTGTACAACACATGTTTGTGGAAGTGTATCATGGCATGAACAAAGGAGATTTCTGAGGACCTCAGAAAAAGAGTTGTTGATGCTCATCAGGCTGGAAAAAGTTACAAAACCATCTCTAAAGAGTTTGGACTCCACCAATCCACAGTCAGACAGTTTGTTTACAAATGGAGGAAATTCAAGACCATTGTTACTCTCCCCAGGAGTGGTCGACCAACAAAGATCACTTCAAGGACAAGGCATGTAATAGTTGGCGAGGTCACAAAGGACCCCAGGGTAACTTCTAAGCAACTGAAGGCCTCTCTCACACTGGCTAATGTTAATGATGGAGTCAGTCACAAACCTGCGGCTTGGGAGACGTTGGACCTGCCAACAGGACAATGATCAGAAGCACACATCCAAGTCCACTAGAGCATGGTTGACGACGAAAGGCTGGAACATTCTAGAGTGGCCATCGCAATCACCAGACTTAAATCCAATTGAGAACCTCTGGTGGGACCTAAAGAAGGCAGTTGCAGCGCGCAAGCCTAAGAATGTGACTGAACTGGAGGCTTTTGCCCATGAAGAATGGGCTAAGATACCCATAGGTCG
>JAJAGP010003275.1:0-78739 GCA_025084515.1 Ancistrus triradiatus | reverse complement strand
CACAGGCTGATTGCCTCCATGCCACGCCACATTGAAGCAGTCATTTCTGCAAAAGGATTCCCGACCAAGTATTGAGTGCATAAATGAACATCATAATCTGAAGGTTGACTTTTTTTGTATTAAAAACACTTTTCTTTTATTGGTCGGATGAAATATGCTAATTTTGTTTTGGGTTTTCATGAGCTGTATGCCAAAATCATCAGTATTAAAACAATAAAAGACTTGAAATATTTCAGTTGGTGTGCAATGAATCTAAAATATATGAAAGTTTCATTTTTATCATTACATTACGGAAAAGAATTAACTTTATCACAATATGCTAATTTTTTGAGAAGGACCAGTATATATATATATATATATATATATATATATATATATATATAGCAGATAGCAGATAATCTAAAATTGTACAGTTGCTTTGAGACAATGCTCCACTGTAAAAAGATAAATAAATCTGACTTGACTTGACTATATATGTATATATTTATTTATATACAAGTCACAATTAAAAAATAAATCACCATTTTATTACATTTTTTGCTTCAAAAGTCTTTTTTTTTAAAGTTTGTTACTTTAACTTGCTAAGCACCTGGAAATGGTCTGGTCAGAGACCGGTGTGTCTGGATGGTGGATAACCAAACTGTAGGAGCTGCTTGTGCTTGTCTGTGAATCAAACTATCCTCTCTACTGGGGGTCTGTCTGGGCCGTCTGGAGCCTGTTCAACATGCTTGTGTGCCCCCCTAAAACCACCGCTCCCAACACCTCCAAACAGCTAGGTCAGAACAGCCCAGGTGGAGGCAATTTATCAAAACGACCATCATGCTTCTCTCAGTCCGATGATGCTCCTCCTCTCAAAGTCTATCAGCTGGATAAAATGTTTTCCGTCAACGATCTCTCACTAAGAGGTACACTACCCAAAAGTAGGCTCAGAGAGCCCTTTTATAGGGCAGCAGGGGAAGCACTTGTGGTACGCCCCAGTGTCTAATCAGAGCACACCTGTAATCATTTACATATCTGCCTGAGACAGAACTGAGAGAGAGCTGCATGAAGAGTTATGCAGCAATCCCACGTTTCTATCTGGGTGCATTATTTTTTTTTTTGTCAGTGGGTGCATAAGCAAACAGTAACATCTACATTCTGTGAGGTATAAACTGACCTGGCAGCGTCTCTCGGGGTGAGTCTCTCCGGCCCGTGTCCACTCTCTTCGCTTCGAGGTTTTGATTAATGATCTTCCGTGAAGAGGGTGGAAGTATTTTCAGGGGATTGCAGACCTCCTCCAGACTTCTCCCCTTGTTCCTCAGCCATGTGTCTCCATGTTTGACCTGCTGTTCCTCATTGTCAGGTTTGGCCCTGTCTCAGAACCCAAAGAAGAAAGGCCAAGTGGAAGAACATCTACCAGAGACAGGGTGTGAGCTCAAGTCTCGTTGCTGCGTTTCATATTTTGGCAGAGTTTCTTTAGCTAGCTGAGATGAGGAGATTCTCCAGAACCTCTGGCGTTTCAGTCTATTAGATGCTTACATTGCTCTCCGTGTCACATGAGGCCAAGGAAACTGAAACTCGGACAGATGGGACATTCTGCCAGAACCGAAACAGAACCGAAATTGTGCCCAGAGGCTAAATCCTCGCCAGGGATTTTCACCGTCCAAGTTTCTGCAGCTATAAAGGTCTGGTCTGTGGAAGGACGAGCAGACCCCTAACCCCCTAAAAATCAACCCAGGCAACTTTATTCTTCTGGCAACTTTGAGCTGACGTTGGTCCAGTATCTGCTCTTCTGCTTGTGATGAGAACATGGGAAGAACTGGGTCCAAGGTTCCACCATGTCCTCCTTCTCATAGGTGTTTATTTCCATGTGAGCATTTTGGGTCAGTCATTCCTTTCGTTCTCTATTTGTCTTCTGAAATGGCTTTCGACTCTTCTGCAGCTTAGAGTTTTGGTAAATCATCCAATTTGAATAACGAGGCCTTTGAGACCAAACACTTAATGAATCTCTTTGATAATGTTACTTCTTAAATAGTCTGCTGAAAGACAAACCTCTCAGGGGAGAGGAACAGAATGCAGGAACGAGATATCAGCTGGAAGCGTGGTTTTTGGGGAACGGTGCGTATCGGGAGCAGGATTAAGGATGAAGCGGATGGTGTAATTGGTACAGATTGCAAGTGTTGGCATGGTGGGCATATGAGCCATAGCATATGTGCTTCTTTGCAAGGGTTTGGCTCCTGTTTCGACTGTGGAGCTTTTCTAAAGATATGCAAACATCAGGGGTACGGTAAAAACCACAACCAAACAAAATGGAACTCTGCGTTTCTGATGTGAGGTTGCACATTCAACTTTTTCCAATTATTAATTAACAAACTATTCAATATAAAAAATGACAATTTTTAGTCTATTTTCAGTCTATAATATTAATGGTAGGTTTATTTTAACACTGAGAGACAGAATATCAAAAAGAAAATCCAGAAAATCACATTATCTAAAATATACAAATTCATTTCCAAGTATTTGATCCCCTAGCAACCATTAAGAGTCCTGACTCCCACAGACTGGTAAGATGCTCCTAATTTCAACTCATTACCCGCATTAAAGACACCTGTCTCGACTTGTCACCTTTATAAAAGACACCTCTCCACAGAATCAATCAATCAATCAGGCTCCAACCTCTCCACCATGGGCAAGACCAAAGAGCTGTCTAAGGATGTCAGGGACAAGATTGTAGACATGCACAAGGCTGGAATGGGCTACAGAACCATAAGCAGGAAGCTGGGTGAGGAGGAGACAACCATTGGTGCAATTGTTCGAAAATGGAAGAAACACAAAATGCCGATCATTCAACCTCAGTCTGGGGCTCAACAGCTTGGTAATGATCTCAAGGCAGCTGGGACCACAATCACCAACAAATCCATTGGTAACACACTACTCTACTTCACCGCATCAACGGAGGGATGGATGGGGTCATGTACCGGAAAGTCCTGAATGAGAACCTCCTTCCCTCCGCCAGGACACTGAAAATGGGTCGTGGATTGGTCTTCCAGCACGACAGTGACCCAAAACTTACAGCCAAGGCAACAAAGGAGTGGCTCAAGAAGAATCACATTAAGGTCATGGAGTGGCCTAGCCAGTCTCCGGACCTTAATCCCACAGAAAACCTGTGGAGGGAGCTGAAGCTTCGAGTTGCCGAGCGACAGCCTCAAAACCTTAATGCTTTAGAGAGGATCTGCAAAGAGGAGAGGACCAAAATGCCTCCTGATATCTGTGCAAACCTGGTCATCAACTACAAGAAACGTCTGACCTCTGTGCCTGCCAACAAGGGTTTTGGAGCCAAGTACCAAACCAAGTCTTGTTTTGCTAGGGGATCAAATACTTATTTCACTCAATGAAATCCAAATCAATTGATATGTTTTATATAATGTGATTTTCTGGATTTTCTTTTGATATTCAATCTCTCACTTAAAATAAACCTACCATTAAAATTATAGACTGTTCTTTTCTTTTGTCAGTTAATTAGTCAGTTAAACATACATACTTTATTTTTTACATATATTTAAAAAAGTCATCATTTAAAATTGAATCACCATTTTAATGAAAACTTTTTCAAAAATTGATTTTTTTTAACTCATGTTTAAACTATTCATATTAGTTTTATATAAAAAATATAAAATGTAATGTTATAATTACATTTATATATGTTATATATTATATATACACATTATATATTTACGTATTATTTACATATAGTTTAGTTAGCCATAGCATATGTGCTTCTTAGCAAGAGTTTGGCCCTTGTTTTGAACATGGAGCTCTCCTAAAAATATGAAGGGCACAGTAAAAACCACAACCACCTGGCAGCAGCACCAATGCCCTTACTAGTAATCGGATGAAAAAAGGAACTCTGCATTTATTTGCATTTTCCATACTGTCCCAACTTTCTGATTTGGGGTTGCACTTCAGACTTTTGCCAGGTAAGGCCGAAGGTTCTGGTTACGCCCCAACGGCAAACACGGTTCTGAAACGACCGACCATCAGGGGTTTCCCGTGCATTTTCCTCCAGCGGTACTCCCTCGACTCTGACATCAGATCTGCCACAGATCAGCGCTCGCTGACAGAGCGGCTCCTGTCCAGGCCGTGGAACGAAGAACTCAGGCTGGTTTGGCAGGACCACTGGACGACGCCCACACACTGCTCTGGATCACCCAGAACTTTCCTAACTCAGAGCAGAGCCAGTGCCAGATTGCTCTTTTTCCAGCATTACATCTTCATCAGTTAGGATCACGACTGACAACGTTCCACAGCATTCCCAGTGACAGGTAACTTCCTATTCTCCTGATCCGCCAGATGCCTAGACCCTCTGGTTTGGAAATCAGCTCAGTTTTAACCAGGATTAGGTCCGGACTCTGGCTTATTCAAGTTGAGAGCTTTATGTGTGCTCGTTAAATCACACTGACGTGATATTCGTTCTGATAATCATCCTGCTACTTCACAGAACCCATGATGCCATGTGCCCCATATTGTGGGGACACCCCTGGTCTGGTCATGTGACAAACACAGACCCGGCCACCATCCCATGTAGCAAAGAGGCTCAGGAGGGATCGTACTTGCTTAGCAAAGCTTAAGCGACCTTTTGAAACACATATTATAGACTAGAATAAACCCAAAATAGTGCCAAGTGCAAAAGTCTTATTAACTTTCAGAAATTTGTAATATTTACCTTTTTTTCCTTATAAGCTTTAATGTCAAGACAAATTTCTGCTCTAGACTGAAAATATCTTAGGGTGTGTTCACACTTCCAAACTGAACTCTGGTCCTTTTCGATGAACTCCTCTCCTGTCGTGGAGAACAGGTCCAGCAACTCTGTATAGGAATTATTTTGGGTTTTTTTTTTGTCAGACTGCCTGCTAAGTCTACGAGCACCACCAGAGGGCAGCAATTGTGCAATGCAAAACCTTTAGAAATATTATTTTTTATCTCTATGACCTCTCAAAAATGTGTCGCATATATGTCTCTAGAGATGTACCTGCTTCTCAAGAGCACCTCCAGAATCGTGAACGGAGCGATGAGGGCTGGTAGGAGCTGTATGGTCTTGTGCAAAAGTTTTGGCACCCCTGATTAAAAGACATTCTGACAAGCAAGCAACTTCCGTGTTGTTCAAATAATGTCTGCAGCATTTTGCTAATTTAACCAGTACGCTGTTAAGGTACTTTATCTGATTATCACTCTACCTTAATACTTTGTACTTTTACTTACTAAAAGAAAAATCTGTACTTTGTTGCATTTTATTAAGTCAAGTCAAGTCAGATTTATTTCTATAGCACTTTTTACAATGGAGAACTGTCTCAAAGCAGCTTTATTAAAATTTTAGATTATCTTCTAATATCTAGAGCCATTCCCAGCACTAAGCAAGCCTAGGGCGACAGTGGCAAGGAAAATCCCTAAATTTTAATAGGTAGAAACATTGGGGGGGAGGGGGGGGGGGGTTAGGGTTAGGGACCTGACCTCCAGTAAGTGCCTGACTAGAATTGGCTAAATAGAAAAGAAAAATAAATAGATAGATAAAGCAGATAATTAAATAGATCCATAAAAGCTAAAGCCTGTTTTGAATGTAGTGAGTAAAAATTAGATTTTCCTTTTAGTAAGTAAAAGTGAAAAGTATTAAGCTATAAATAATCGAGTAATCAGGTGAAGTACGGATACAATAAAGACGTACTGGGTAAATCAGCAAAACGCTGCTGGTGTCAGTTTAACAACACAGAAGTTGCTTTAAAATGTCGTTTAACCAGGAGTGCCAAGACTTTTGCACAAGACCGTACAATCCCTCGCCCTCCCAAAAAGGTGGACAGGTCAGTTGCAAGACCGCAGTGCTGCAAAAAAGATGCAATTTGCGCAGCTAAATGCGAGCAGTAGTCTTGAGTAGCCTAGAAACACAGGCGCTTGTGACCGTGCACAGACGACCACGAGTCGAGTTGTTTATTCGGCTGTTTTGCTTTCCTCCAGCCGCCGCTCGCCCACAGCGTTCAGGGTGACGTCGTGTCAGCGCCAGCTCCTCCAGGCCTCGGCGCTCCGCTCATAGACGGCGGTAAGGCTGTGGTTTTATTACAAGTTCTCCAAAGCCTCCAGCTCCCTGCGACAAGCCAGAGATCCACGGAGGCACGCTGGAAGAACTGAACCGCAGCACCGATCGGCCGCTTCATCTCCGACCAGACGGCTCGTAATCCGGCGCTGGCGGAGCACGCTGGTTTATCAAAGGGAGCGCGGGATTAGGCTTAAAACATGGATTAGCATCAAATCCCGCACAGACGTCCGGGCTTATCCTGAGCCAGGCAATCCACGAACGCAGCCAACGCAAACGGAACAAAACGAACGAGCCGCCGTGCAGATGCACCTAGAAACGCCGCGGCGCTAACACACACATGGTTCTGGTTTCTGGTCGCTTCCCCTTCGGCTAACACTCAGGACTAGAGGCATGTTGCAAAAAAGGGGGCTACTGCATGCTGACTCTAACAAGCCTGATTATAATAGGGTGCAATACCCCCCCCCCCCCCCAAACCTCCGAATTATCCACCTAGCAGAGGCCCACATCTGGTCCGTCCGGCAGTAACTTTTCTAACCCGGGGCAGATCTGTCATTAGGTAAAGATGCAGCCAGTAAACGCTCACAGATGAGCTTCTCTGCGTAAGAGTCCCTCCATCCCTCCGCTATTATGCGTTTATTCTTAAGAGAGTGGACGTTTGGACGTGGGACGTGTTTGCATTATCGTGTGTCCTCATTAATATCGGTTTCAATAAAAAACGAATCACTTAAAGGAGTTATTTCTGGGAAATAACGAGTGAGAGCATGGCTGTTGGTTTTGGGCGCTGATCCTCCCAGCTTCCCATAAAAAATTGTTTTTTTTTTTAGAACAAACGTATGTGTGCCAAGACTTTCGTACACGTGAACTTTTATGTTTCGGCTTGTGTCCGATATGTGTTAACCTTTCTGCATTAAATATGCCAAAATTTGTGCACTACATTTAAAAGCAAAGAATAAAAAGATGAATCAGCTAATAGAAATAGAAATGTCTTCAATAAATAAAAGTGAAGGAAAAGTACCAAAACAATTACCCTAATTTAATGTACATAACATCTAAAAACTAAAACTTAATTTACAGAAAAGTTATACTGATTAAGTTTGTTGATAAACTAATAGAAAACTGAAGGCAGCTGCATTTAAACAAGCCCCATGAAAATATTTGCACTAAATTAAAACAAACAAACAAAAACAACAAACACTAAATTCCAAGACGTAAATTAAATAGCAAAAACAAAACAAAAAAATAATAGGAATGTAAAATAAAAGGGCATTAACTAACTCATGTGGTCTATTAAAACTAAAAAATATATATTTAAAAAACTCATAAAACTATGTCTAAAAAGCAAGTCTAATCAAAAAGTAATAACAAACAAAACAAAATGTGAGCATCACTATTAACAAAACAATGAACCAAGTACAAAATAAATATAAAAAAATAAAATAAAATATATATATAATAATTAAACATTTTGGACAGACTAAAGGTGAGTGCATTGAACTCATCCAAAAAATATATCTGTAATAAATAAATGTAAAAATAAATGTTTAAATACTAACCTAACAGCAACTAATTATTTTAAAAATATATATTCATTTAAAGTAACAAAATAAAACTAAATTTCTTATAGAAATGTAAAACAAAAGGGTATTAACTATTTAAAAAATACACACACACACACACACACACACACACACACACACACTCTTGAGGTTTACAGCTAACGTTCAGATGAAGGTTCCTGTCAGCAGGCCTCCTGATGGTCCATCTGAGGATTGCTGCTGATGATTAATGGCTCTTGGAGCTTCTCATCAGCTTCTCATCATTCTAGTGTGAAGTGCAGGTCCAGTCCAGGTCCAGTCCAGGTCCAGTCTAGCATAGAGTCCAGATCTAAACCTTGTGAGCTCTGCTAGATGGACGCTCTGATGCTCGGGAGGCAAAACCTTCAGACTCGGGACAGAGTTGATCAGAGTTGGACTTCTCTGTCCCTGGCCACAGATTAGAGCTTCTCCAGGTGGATCTCAAACCAACTGTGACATATAATCCCTTGGGTCATGGGTCTGCCACTGTGGACTGTGTCCTGAGGAAGAGCTCTAGCTGAAGCCGACCCAGTGGTCCCCTTGTGAGATGCCCAAACCAGCTCTTGATCAGAAGGACAAACTCCTCGTTCTGTAACCTGGGTACTATGTTGTTGACTCGTCACCTGTGAGGTGAAGGGCGTGGCTTGGTTGCAAACCAGGCCAGGTTGCAGGCATGCCAGGACAGTTCTGTATGGAATAGAGGTGGCCTAGGTATCCCTTCAAATAAACACACCAATATGAAAGAGCTGGCACCAAGTCCTGGCCATCAATGCCATGAGTGCCCATCAAGACGTGAACTCAAAATTATTAAAATTAAAAGCCAGTATTGAGCACTCGTCAACTGATATGATCTATTATTTTGATTTGCCATGTTTACTATGTTTACTACAGGGTGACTGGGTGGCACAGCAGGCTAATACCCTAGCCCACCACTACCGGGATCCAGATTTGAGTCTTGGCAATGCCCACCCACCAGGTCAGGCCACAATTCCAGTATTTTGTCTCATTTCCTCCTGAAAAGATTTATAATGTATTCATTAATACTAGATTTGTGGAAATGTCACTCTAGTTCCTTCCCCATAGAGGTTGCCCATTATTTTAAAATCCAGCACACTGTGCCTGAGCGTTTTCATGAGTTAAGCCGTTCGAGTGCTTTTATGCGTTTGCGAGCGAAAGAGATAATCCGCTCCTGGAAGCTGCTCCTGGTTTCTTGTGAAATATATGATTGTGGTTTGGGTTCGGTCTGCACTCCAGGACGCAGAACAAGCGCTGGGGGGAAGCCACATGAAGCGCCATCCTAAATTGCATGTTTAAAGAAACAAATAAGACAAAACCTCAACATCCTGGGCCACGTCGTCTTTTTTCGGAAGCTCTGCTTTGGAGCCGCGAATGAAGACGGAAACACTTCGAGAGTGACTGAGCTTCCTGTAAAATCAACAAGCGCCTGGTGTGGAGCAAATGAGCTAAATCTGGACCTACAAGCTTCGGTTCTGTCCCTTAACCCTTAACGCCTGCGTGTTTGAGAGCGCCTTTTCCCTCAGGAGACCTGGGTTCGAGTTCCCAGCTCCCTGTGACGTGCTTTGGATGAAACGCCACAACATTGTCTCACACTGTCTCACAGCACTTCTCAGAACGGTCGGTTTTTGGCTCCTGTTGCTTTAAATGATAAAGTCACATCTGAATCAGTGATTCATGTCTGATATCGCTTAATACATTTGTGTATTAATGTTCACATATCTGGCAGTTTATAGAGCTAATGCTGGTAATGTAATTTAACCATGCATTAAGAACAAACACAAGGTGGTTCCGTTTCTGTGTGAGCCGTTCACTCGAATCATTGAATCGACTCTTCTTAGCATTCGGTTCTATGCAAACATGAATAAATGAACCTCGCTGGCTGCACCCAACCAAGAGGCAATGAGTCCAGTTATAGAAACTCTTATGCAGGATCACTATTTAAACACTTTAACCATTAAGTAGGTAAATCCAGCGCTCAAATGACCAGACCTTTGTGTTGAAGCTCCACCCACACCTGTTCACACCTGTGTCTGAAAATTTCCGAAGCAACTATAAAGCAGGCGCAATAAACGATCTGAAGAAGTTGACAAACAAACCTTAGTTCTGCAGCTTTATTAAAGGCAGATGGATGCACACTTTTGGCTCATTCTCATTTCTGTAGATTTCCATGATGCGCTGCCAGAATCCCTCCAGTGATCCCGTAATTAACCAATTACCACAAATTAACCTTCTTTCACTAAACACGGCTGGTTTTTTTTCCCTCCGTCTAATTCTCTCTGACAGCCTCATTTTCCTACACATACCATAACGTGAGCTCATCGGCGAGTGGCGAGCAGAGGGGAGGAGAGCAGAAGAACGCCATCGTTCCTTTCCTACGCTGGACCGGTGGATGTTCATGCAGTGCCAAGCCTCGCTCGGTTGGCATCTGTGGCAGAAACGAGGCGTGGAATGTTTCAGGAAATTTACGGTTTAGGCTGTGAGCTCCGGGCAGCTCGTCGAGTTCATGCAAATGTTTACAGAAAGTGCAATTTTCATTTCACGGGGCGTCATGGCTTCACCTTCAGTCTGCGCAGCTCTCACTAATTGCTGGACTAAGAGCTCGGTGGATGGAGGGTGTGCACGATTTCACACAGGCAATGTTTACGTGAGAAAATTGCTCTCTAAACAGTGACACCCATGAGTGAGAACGTAATGGTTTTCGACGTGAACAACCTCAAATCAGAAATGATTGGGAAGGTATGGAAAATGCAAATAAAGAAATGCATTTCAGCCCTGCAACACATTCCAAAAAAGTTGGATTGTAACCATGATTTTGTCCAAAAGCAGCATCCATGAAAGCCTGAGTCTTTGAGGAGTAAAGATGGAGACTTTATCAACAAATGTGTGAGAAAGTGATTTAAATGTTTGGACTGGAAGGGATTTCCATATTTCTCCCTCTACAGCGCATAATGTCATTAAACGATTCAAGGAATCTGGAGGACTTTCAGTGCGTAAAGGGCACACGCCTAAAGAATGGAAGAACGGAATGGATTCTATAAAGTATCAACAAACCAGAGGTCCACGGTCAGCGAATGATATGAAAGAATCACCCCAAGAACCAAGATCCAAAAATCAACCTTCATGGAAGAGAAGGCAAAACTTTTTGGAACGAATCTGAGGAACACAAATGCTGGTAGCTGTGCTCCTGCCCTCTCTGTATCTCAGTAAATTTGGATCCTCTTGCGGTTTGTAAGTCGAGCTTCATTTAGCATGCCTCAGATGTGGAGCAACCGTGCAGGCTCCAAACTCAGAGCTTCAGAGAACCAGATGCAGCGTTACGTCATTTGTTTGTGTCAGAGCGTGCGCTCGTTCTGTCCTCCGTCTGTTTGTTGATGTCTTCTTTCTTTACCCTCCAGGGGGTGAGGTGCCAACCCAGGAATTTCAGTGGTTTGGTGGAAATGATTCATGGCTGTTTTCAGCAGAAACTCGAAACTCGGCTACAGTGATTATGGGGGACAGGGTGTAGATCTGAATCTGATGCAGTGTGTGGTAATCCTACGGTAGAATTTCAGACCATTCCAGGATTTCTTCTGCATCAGACACCACTGCACCCTCTCACCCTGTCTAATGGCACTTTTCAGAACAGTCAGTTTTGAGCTCCTGTTGCTTTAAATAATAAGTGATTCATATAAGTGATTTTCCCAGTTGACAGACTTTGAGAGGGGGCGCATCATTGGACTGAGCGTTCTGACCTAGCTGCTAGGAGGTGTTGGGAGCAGTGGTTTTAAGGGGGCACACACACACACACACACAGTGAACAGGCTCCGGACGGCCCAGACAGACCACCAGTAGAGAGGATCGTTTGATCCGCCAACAAGCACGAGCAGCTCCCACAGTTTGGTTATCCACCACCCAGACAGGGGGCAGCTTCACTACACACCCCTACCTCTGCCCGGACCATTTCCAGGGGCTTAGCAGAAGGAAATTTGTTGCCACAGCACCCATTACATATCCTGCCATTAATACCTTTGTTTGCAGTGGTGTCGTGAACGAGAAACCTCGACTGTTATGGACTCTTGGGATTCGACGATGGTCAGGATAAGCATTTCAATCCTGCCTTTGCTGTGGAGCGAGTCACTGCCCCAACTGCTGGTGTGATGATCTGGGAGCCATCGCATAAGACAGTTGGTCACCCCTAGTAGTGATACGAGGGACACTAACAATTCAACGATGTGTGCAGGACATCCTGCAGCCACATGTGTTCCTTCTCATGGCAGGACTTCCAACTGGCATTTTTCAGCAGGGAAATGCTTACCCAGGAATGTCCAATCGAGCATTTATGGGCCCAGCTGGGATGCCAGCTGTAGCATCTGTTGGTAAACGTGCCACAGGATACCATACAAAACCTGTACGCCTCCATGCCCAACCATATCCAGACTAGAGGCGGCCTAACAGGGTAACTAGAGCCTCCTTTCATTTCAATTGCACAGTATTTCCCAATAAACTTATCCTTTCGCTCTAATATTGTAATCACTTACATATATCATCATTACATTCACACATATAAAGATTCATTCAAAGGTAATGAATTTCCTCCTTGATTGATGAACAAATAAATCTTGTTCATCTTGGCTTGTGTGCAACTCAACAAAGCCATTTGTGTGTTATTTGTGTATTCGGGTTGTATCTGTTCGTTATTACTGCTTGAGGAAGATCAGACAATAAGCCATTAATGCAGATCCAGCTTGCTCTGAAGGCTTCACAGATTTTCCTGCAACTCTGTACATATTTGGGTCTCTGTGTGTGTCTGAATCAACCTCACACACGGACACACACAGTTACATCCTGCTGCTTGAGAGATCCTGTTCCCCGGTGCAGGTTGAATTCCAGAGGTTGGAATTTTGGCAGAGCTTCGACCATCTTTTCCGGGTGGCCATCAATCCGGGACGAAAAAATGACCAATAAAACTGTCTACAAACAGACACACACTGAGCGATGCCCTCCGTTACCCAGGGACGTTTAGGAGGCAAAACCCCAAACCTGTGTGGGCCAAAACACTTTCCCGTTATTCCTCATTCCTCTCAGCAGGCGGCTGTGTTTTAATTGCCTCTTCCCCTAAACCATTAGGGCTGATTATGCATCGGGGGGACAAGTCCTCTTTTCATAACTAACGAGCCTCTGCACCTACTGTTTTATGTTCCAGACCAAACCTGGTTTGCTTTCCTTCTAAATGATATTTAGTCCGTCCTATATGATGCATTCGGAACAGTATGGAAATGGAAATAAACCTTTTATTTCCTTGCAGACAGAACAACCCAAGATATTTAATTTGATTTGTTAATAAACATCCATTCCTGCATTTCAGGCATGCAACACATTTCTGGTCGTTTTTGTCTTTGGTCTGGAGCACACGGCGTCCATTACTTCCAAAAACAGATGTGTTATACTGATGGGTCTGAGCACAATCCCCGTTCCCACTGTGTGATGGTCCATCCCAGATCCTCCGAGCCCAGAGAAGCCGACGCCCCTTCTGGACATGGTTATAACATAAGGCTTCTTTGAGCACAGTAACGTTTTAAGTGGTATCTGTGAATGTAACTCTGTATTGTAGAGCTTGGTAAAGGTTTGATAAAGGAATCCCTTGCCCATGTGGTTCTATCAGCTATTGGTGAATGACGGTTCTTGATGCAGTGCCGTCTGAGGGAGCGGAGATCACCCCTCTCCAGTTTAGCCTTGTAGCCTTTTCCTTGACGCACTGAAATTCCTCCAGATTCCTTGCGGTTGCTCTGCAGATGGGTTATGGGTACGAGCCATCTCTTAGTGATTTATTTCCCTCCTCCTAAACGTCGCGAAGCAGGGCTTGTTCTGATTTTATTAGCAATAAGCTAACGTTATTAGAAAATTTGGATCATACGATCGGAGCTTGCCAAGAGGACGACTGTTGCACATTATCATTTAATAAAAAAGAATAAACATTGACTCTTACATCATTTAAAGCTTTGGATACAATGCAAAAAAGCAACAGTGAATCAACTTATACTCTTTCAAAGCAACGTGTCATATGGTTTGCCTGAGTTTCCATAACAACCTTCGTAACCAGACCAGTATAAAGCCAACGGTATGCAAGAACGGACGTGTACCGTCGGTCTGCCTCGTTGTTTGATTCATTTTAATAAGACATACATGTAAAAGCCAAAAGCCTGTGCTGAAAGACTTTAAAAGTATGCGGAGGAAGCTTCGTTCAGCCTGCACTGTGTCATCCCACATGCTCTCACAGTTACAGATGTTTTGTAGTAATTATATTAGCATAGCATCTCAGCACGAGTCTGATTATTTCCCTGAAATGATATGTTCTTAATAAAATCCAGAACATTGCTGGATGCTCATTTTTTTCCATCGTTTATTAACTTCTCCATCAGCACACCAATAAAACAGCACAAACTCTTGAAATGTAAAATGTAGTAAAGGTTTAAACATCGGCGACGACAGAGTAGTTAAACACTGCCGTTGTGCAAGATGTCTGTGTAACAGAGGATCTACCCGGCCTGCACACTTCTTACGTGACACTGTCTAATCATGGATGTGTAGGACATGTACAGGTTTGCATTAATGTACATTAAGCAAGAACAAAAATGATCTCTGTTCCAAAAGTTTCAGTGCAGCTGCTTAGCTGTAGACCTTGCTGTTGCAAGATGATGGGAACCGTGTGCCAGCGCTCTTTAGCTGTTAAGTTATTGGGATTTCATCTGTGAACAGAAGGGAGGCAGTTTTTTCAAATTTAGAAGTGCTGAAATTCCGGTGAGTGGAAAACATGCCCTTGCTCTGCTCTGTAGCCAACCATTCTCAGCACACTGTATGGTTAGCCACTTTTATAAGAATGGAGGACATAATTAAAAAACAATCAAAGTTATGACAATATTATGTAACGCTTTGACATACTTTAGTGTATATTATGCTTATGTCAATTGCTCTGATAAGACGCTAACCTAATCGCTAGGCTAATCACTAAGCTAATCGCTAATCGCTAATCACAAAATTAATGGATAGCACTGCAACATTTTAAAAGTGTATTGCACTTGTGGTGTTGACATTAAAGTCATTTTGGTGATTAGAACATTTTAAGGAAAGTTAGTTTTGATAATTAAGTTCAAATTCATGTTAAGTGATAGCCTATATTTAAACCATGTGTAAAATGTTTAAAGGATAAAATGTGTAGAGCTAAAAGTGAAAGGTAAATAATTCATTTACATTAGTGTTTAAATGCCATTGTGGTGTGATGTATGGAAATGAAATGAATTGTGATAAAGGTTGAAATGACAGCTGTATATCTTATATATCCCACTGTACAGGAACAACATACTGAATGACACATTCTAATGCTCCTGCACTGGCACCTTATACATTTACCTTATATATTCAATTCTGTTGTACTTACAACACCCTGCTGCCACATTCCAGTTTTTTAATATTCAGACATATGTTCTATCCTGTAAGAGTTACATTATTTAACCTTATCTTTGACTTTATGTTTATGTTTAATTTATGTTTACTTCTAAATCTTATTTATTCTTAAAATTATATTGATATCCTGTTAATTGCACTGTATGGATTGCTGCACAATTTCGTTGTACTCGTTGCAATGACAATAAAAGAATCTTATCTTATCTTAGTAGATAGCATCCATCTATCTACTATCTATTCTGTCCTTCTTTTATATGTATTTTTATTTAATTGCAGTGAGCTCTGTTTTATTTTTATTTGCTTTGACTTTTCAAATACAGCGCTGTGTAAGTTTTTCTGGTAAAGTAATATAGGTGTTAACTGTTCAATGCCAGACAAATTAATCTCAAGTCAAACCACCTCTCAAACTTAGGTATATCTATAGTGTCTCTCCTTTCCCCAAACTGGCCCAGACTAGAAGCGCAACACAACCGATCTTTTATTGTCCTATTTTGGTGAGCCCGTGCCAATTGTAGCTGGCAGGAGTGGCACCTGGTGTGGTCTTCTGCTGTTGTAGTCCGTCCCGTGCTTTAAGGTTCATAGATGCTCTTGTGCATACAGCGGTGCTTGAAGGTTTGTGAACCCTTTAGAATTTTCTATATTTCTGCATAAATATGAGCTAAAACATCAACAGAAATTTCACACAAGTCCTAAAACCCAGTTACACAAATGAGACAATAGTCTTATACTTGGTCATTTATTTATTGAGGAAAATGATCCAATATTACATATTAGTGAGTGGCAAAAGTATGTGAGCCTTTGCTTTCAGTATCTGGTGTGACCCCCCTGTGCAGAATAACTGCAGCTAAACGTTTCCTGTAGCTGTTGATCAGTCCTGCACACCGGCTTGGAGGAATTTTAGCCCATTCCTCCGTACAGAACAGCTTCAGCTCTGGGATGTTTGTGAGTTTCCTCACATTAGCTGCTCGCTTCAGGTCCTTCCACAACATTTCCATTGGATTAAGGTCAGGACTTTGACTTGGCTATTCCAAAACATGAACTTTATTCTTCTGTAACCATTCTTTGGTAGAACGACTTGTGTGCTTAGGGGCGTTGTCTTGCTGCATGACCCACCTTCTCTGAGATTCAGTTCATGGACAGATGTCCTGACATTTTCCTTTAGAATTCTCTGATATCATTCAGAATTCATTGTTCCATCAATGGTGTCAAGTTGTCCTAGCCCAGATGCAGCAAAACAGGCCCAAACCATGATACTACCACCACCATGTTTCACAGATGGGATAAGGTTCTTATGCTGGAATGCAGTGTTTGCCTTTCTCCAAATATAATGCTTTTCTTTTAAACCAAAAAGTTTTTTTGGTCACATCCATCCACAAAACATTCTTCCAAATAGCCTTCTGGCTCGTCCACGTGATCTTTAGCAAACTGCAGATGAGCAGCAATGTTCTTTTTGGAGAGCAGTGGCTTTCTCTCCTTGCAGCCCTGCCATGCACACCATTGTTGTTCAGTGTTCTTCTTCTGATGGTGGACTCATGAACATTAACATTAGCCAATGTGAGAGAGGCCTTCAGTTGCTTTAGAAGTTACCCTGGGGTCCTTTGTGACCTCACCAACTATTACACTCCTTGCTCTTGGAGAGATCTTTGTTGGTCGACCACTCCTGGGGAGGGTAACAATGGGTCTTGAATTTCCTCCATTTGTACACAATCTGTCTGACTGTGGATTGGTGGAGTCCAAACTCTTTAGAGATGGTTTTTGTTCACATACTTTTGCCACTCACTAATATGTAATATTGGATCATTTTTCCTCAATAAATAAATGGACCAAGTATAATATTTTTGTCTCATTTGTTTAACTTGGTTCTCTTTATCTACTTTTAGGACTTGTGTGATGACGTTTTAGGTCATATTTATACAGAAATTTAGCAAATTTAAAGAGGTCACAAACTTTCAAGCACCACTGTACCGTGGTTGCAATGACTGGTTATTTGAGTTGCTGTTACCTTTCTATCAGCTCGAAGTCTGGCCATTCTCTGGCATCAATGTGGCAGTTTCACCCAGCGAACTGCCTTCGCTGGATATTTTCTGTTTTTTGGACTGTTCTCTGTAAACCCTAGAGATGGCGCTGGGTGTGAAAATCCCGTTCAATCAGCAGTTTCTGAAATAAAGTGACTTAAATCACATTTCTTCCCCATTCTGTTTGATTCAGCTCATCTTGATCATGCCTAAATGCCTTGGGTTGCTGCAAAGTGATTGGCTGGCTAGATATTTGCGTTAACATTAACAGGTGTACCCAATACAGTGGGTGTAAATATCAGAAAATAACTTTCCCAGAAAGTCACTTATTCTTAAGTATATGTCGGTTTGTGGACGCTTAAGTAACAGATCCGTTTCATGATTTCTATTCGGTACGCTTGCGCTGGTTTCTTTATTACGCAAATACCACGCATTTTAGTTCTTTATTAAATGAGGTTTCAGGACCCAATATGAACAGGAAGCCATCGGTCACAACAGCCTTCACTCTGAGGAAATTCTGCAGGACCTGCTCACTTTGCACTTCATCATTCTCCGTAAGTAGAACGGCCGTGTTTGGTGGAGTGGTCCAGGCTCTCAACCTGATTACATTTATTGTTCCGTCTCTCTCCGGCCAGCCTGTGGTTATAAAAAAAAGTCCTCTGAACGGTGCAGAAATAATCAGGGGATACAATTTAACAACGAGCCGTAGAGGTCGGGCGAGCGGTCTGGGCTTGGTGGATCGAGGCCAGGAGGCACAATCTCGAGATAAGATGGAGTCAAGGACATTATGATTTTGGCTCAAGGAACGTGAAAGATTAAGCAGCAGCCCACGTTTAACGAGCAGGAAGCCTTTCACTACGATGAGAGTACACGCTTTATCTGCGGGTATCGGAACATGACCGGATGGCTTATGACCACGCTGGCTTGATACGAATGTTTTATAGAGATGGTTTGGAGCTCAGGAACCCACATTTTGGAGGCAGACCAAGTGTTATCAGCTCTGCTGAGGCCTGGGTTGGAGGCTGAGCACAAACAGATTGGCAGGACTTGTTATTCAAAATAAAAAGAGACGTTCATGCATGATTGAAAGAATGTACACCAATCCATTTCAGGGTTGGGTAGAGGTCACTGTGTAGTACCAGGGATGGTCCCCCTACCTGGTCCCTCATACACTGGCAATCACATCTGCATCTGACGCCCAACCCAGATAAAAGTCACCTTAAGGAAATGGTCGCATTTATTTAATCCATTCTTTCACAACTAGAAATTTGTCTAAGGAATAAAGGTACATCTAAAGCCGACAAACCCGGTATTGGAAACTATTTTCAATAAGACAGAGAGAGACCATGCCAAACCTCACACAAACAGTGCCCAAAGTTCAGAACCGAGCACTTAATCCTGCATCCTTGTGCCAATCAGAATGCTCACTGTGCCCATGTCCCTGGAGCTAAACTGCGATTGAAGAAAATGTGTTTACCACCAAATGTGGCACGATGGTTGGCACTGCCAACTAACAGCCAGAGACTTAGAGTTTGAGTCCTGGTCTGCTACAGGCCATTGACTGTGTGGATTTCGCATGTTCTACTTTTGCAAGTTCTCCTTTTATACAAGAGTTTCCTCCAAAATCAGAAGACATCAGTGTAAAAGTGGCACAGTGTTAATGCTTGCGTTTGTGCCATGGATTGGCGCCCTGCCTAGGGTTGGGCACCTTGTGTCCTGTGAAGAAGACAGGACTCGCCCCCTGCCAGCCTGAATTAAACTGGTAGAGGGTATATAATATGAAAATATACAAAATCCAATCACAAACGCACAATGTCCTGATCTTTTTTATCTGAGGAGGCTTGACGTTGGTTGGATGGAGAATGATCTAGACAATCCAGGCATAACAATAAGAGAAACAGCTCAGAAAAAGGGCGTGGTCTGAGCAACAGTCATGGTGCTGAGTAATATCTGCTCATTGGTGGTCCTCCGTTGATGGACGTCCAGCTGAAGGAACATTAAAGCCTGCAGAAATTCAAGCTGTTGGAGCAGATGCTGGATCACTCAGCCGGATTAGCAAACCTCACCTCCGACATCCTGAATCCATTTCCCTCCATCTCGCACTCTATTTTAGAGCCTAAAGCTCGTGAAATTAGCCCAGCGCCGCTAATTGACCTTGCGCTGTATGGGAGATGGTAATAAAAGTGTCACGGAAAACCGTACGGACCCATTTACTGTAAGGCCGAGCGCGAACTTTTTAACGTCACTGGCGCTGTCTCATCGCTGCGTACACTTCACTGAAGAGCATATGGAAGCAATTCGTCGAAGTGTGTTCTGAAGAACGCAGCACAAGCAACGCCGGCCCAAGGACGTCCTCTGGAAGGGTCAGCGTTTATAGCCCACTAAAGTAAGGACAAAAAACATACCCAGTCTCTGCAGTGGAGTTCCAGAGAGAGCGAGGTCTAGAAGTGGTTTTAATCCAGATTAATAAATATTTTCTTGGGAGCTGTGAATATTCCATCCCTGCCATGGACACCTGTGCAGCGATAGATGCCAACCTCACGCGACCCTGACCAAGAATCAGAAAAAGTTGACACGTGTATGGAAAATGCAAATAAGACAATAAACACGGTGTCCCTTTCATTGCAGAAAAGGGATGCACCCCAGATATTTCATGTTTTCTCTGGTCCATTTCATTTTAACATCCATTCCTGAATCTCAGGTCTATAACACATTCCAGAAAAGTTGGGGCAGGGCAATGTAGAGCTAGTAACGAGGTAAAAAACCAAAATAACGGTGATTTATTTCGAACAGGTGATTGTAATCATGATTCGGTACAAAAGCAGTATCCATGAAAGGCTGAGTCTTTGAGGAGTAAAGGCCTATTCACACCGAGTATGATTTTTACACAGGAAGAAAAAGGATGTGATTTTCAACGTAGTGTTACCTTCACACCAAGTCCAGTGCGGTTTTTTTTGTTTGTTTGTTTTTTCAAGTCCCTGCTTTTTCTTTCTTTAATTTCTTCCCTTAATGTGTTGGAGATTTCTCTGTCTTTTTCACAACTTAAAAAAGAAAAACACGAGTGAAGATGAGTGCAGGAAGCTTTTTATACTTTGTGTTTTTTCTTAGATAAATAATCAAATGGTTCCTTACAGTCCCTGTGAGCTTTATCTCCATCATTCTCCAGCCTTTCAGTTCTATCCCACCAGATCTTTTCTTTAATATCCATGTTTTTAGAGGCAGCCTGTTGCTCGTCCTATAAGCTCTTGATGAGCTGCTCTGCCCGGCGACCGAGCTCTGATTGGTCAGCCTGACCAACCTTTACCCACGCAGGAATTAGAACAGGCTCCGGTTAAACATTCTATGCAGCGTCTCGGTCCGTCAGTTTCGGACTCGGGGTGAAGGACGGCGTTAATGTACGCGCATTCTTTTTCAAAACTTGATGTGCATTTTTTTTATCCGTAAAAATCAGACTCGGTGTGAAAAGGCCTTAATGATGATCAGAGCATCTCCAGATTATCAACAAATGTGTTAGAAAATGATTGAAATGTTTAAAAGCCATGGTCCTCAAAGAAAGATTGGAAAGGATTTCCATATTTCAGTCCTAACTTTTTCTGACTTGGCTCATTGAAAAGTGCATGGATGTCCCGGGAAAAAACATGATCTTTTCCAGACTTCTTTTTAGCACAGTAACGTTTTAAGTGGTATCTGTGAATGTAACTCTGTACTGTAGAGCTTGATAAAGGTTTGATAAAGGAATCCCTTGTCCATGTGGTTCCATCAGCTACTGATGAATGACGGTTCTTGATGCAGTGCCGTCTGAGGGAGTGGAGATTCAGTTTAGGCTTTTTAGGAAATTTATCCAGATTGCTTGAATCATTTAATGATATGATGCTCTGTAGAGGGAGAGATATATAAATCCCTTCCAGCCTTTCTTTGTGGAACATTGTTTTTAAACATGTCAATCATTTTCCTACACATTTGGTGAAAACTGGAGATCCCCTGTTTGGACCAAATTATGATTATAATCACCTGTTTGAAATCACATCATTATTTAGTTTTTACCTCATTACTAGCCCTTAATTGCCCCTGTAATGACTTTTTTTGAATGTGCTGCAGGCCTGAAATACAAGAATGAATGGATGTTTTTTCTGGCCAGAAAAAAAACATGTTCGGGTTCATCCTGTCTGCAGTGAAAGGAGCACTATGTTTATTTTATTATTTACATTTTCCATACCGTCCCAAAACCCGTCGTCAGCAACATAACAGCGAGTCTTTTATGAACTATAAATCTTTCTTTGCATTTCATAAAGCATAAGGTTCCAGCGGCTAAATCTGGTGGGGCCGGGTTCCCGAAACGCAGTCTGTTTAAAATGGCTTCATTAGCTTCTGGATTAGAATAAATTTACGATCAGAGGAGATCTGTCATCCGTCACATGGTGTTATTAGGGGCTCACGGTGGAACTCGCTCCTTATAAATGGGTGGATCCGAGAGTTTGAAGCGAGAGGCTCAGAGCCGGAGATGATAAATTAGGGACCTGGCTGCGGTTCTGACAAGTAGAGGATAAAAGTGGAGATGGGGGGATTGATTTGGACACGGCTTCGGTCTGGAAGCGGTTGGAGGTGGTGTGTGTTCACTCAGCAGAACTAGGAAGCTGGAACTTCCAGGGAGCCATCAGGAAACTCTGTTAGATCCTCACGTTATGGCACAAACCGCGAGTGGATTATTACGATTATAGCACAGTTCTGATATCACTGTTTATTGTTAGATTTTTAGATAAAGAGAACCAATGATTGAGGTAAAATGGTTCCATTCTTAAGGCTGATGAACCTCGGCTCATTGGAACAATCAGGCTGCTCATTAAGAGCTTCTAAATAGATTTTATAAACTTGTTATAATTCATTTCGGCATTTCTTGTACTTGTACAATTATACTTGTACTGCTTTGTTATGGCTGGCATCGTTGCTAGGTTACGTGTGTATGTGGTGGAGTAATACTCAGCCAATCAGATTGCAGGATTGGAACTAACTGTGGTAAAATTACCATTATTAAAATGATCAGAGTTAGAATGCCACGAGAGGAGTTACCAGTATCTGTAACTTTTATGTTGGTTGACTGATTAAAAAAATTAATAATAATGATTCACTAAATATCATTTACCACATAATTTATTACTTGTAATGATCAAACCCTGGCACATCTCCATTAATCACACAGCTCCCTGTTTTTAAACGCGTTTCCTCTTGCCAGATTGCTCTTTGGCAGCGCTCTAAATGAGTCACTGATTCTTGTGGAATTGCGGCACTTTAAGAAAGAAAACATGAGGAACGGACGTGATCGTTAGATTAATTCCTGCCGAGCTTTTTCTCTCAGCTTTGGATGCTTAGAAATAAAAATATTACCACAGTACGAGGAAATATTCTATTATAAAGAGGATCTTCATAAGAAAGGAAAAGATAATAAAGTGTCAGGGTGGATCTCTCACACCGAGGTGTTCTTACGAGCTCAGATCAATCCGAAAATCCTCCAGGCCATCATAACGGGTCTGAACTGGAGGAGCAGAGGAACTGGGAATGGGAAAGTGGGGAAGAGTTCCCAAAAAGAACTAAAGAAAGACTGAAAGAATGCTAAAGAAAGAAAGGAAAAAACAACGGGAGGAAAGATAGAAAGAACAAAAGAAAGAAACCCATGAATGCTAAAGAAATAAATAAATAAAGAAAGAAAGAAAGAAAGATCATTCCCAACATCCACCAGGCCATCATAACGGGTCTGGACTGCAGGAGCAGAGGAACTGGGAATGGGAAAGTGGGAACGTTTTCCCAAAAAGCAGCCATGGTTCCTTCATTTCTGCCACACTGTTCTCCATCTGAGGCTGTGGATGGTTAGGATTAAGCAGCTGCTTACGATGATGGATTCTGCATTTTATTTGTTGTGGTAGTTATTTGTTATTATTTATTACGTGCTGTCACTCTGACTGCTGGTGACCATATGGATAGTTCTCAGGCTTCTTTATGGTTTCATGGTTTCTATTTTCCCTTCGACATTTCCAAGCAGAACGTCACGTTCTTCTCATGGTACGTCCAAATTTAGATCGGTTACCCAATCTTCAGGTTGAGTGTGAGGTTTAACGCTCCGTCACATCGAGTTGAAATCCCATCCCAAAAATATAAGCTCAAATGTCGATCCTTCTTCACACACTGAGTGCATTTACCTTGCACTTAATAATACGATCGCAGTCTGATTCTGCAGCTTTCCGATTATGGTCGTGTAAACAGAAAACTCAGAGTCCCAAAATGGAAGAAAGGCTAGAATTCAGACTAAGAAATCTGAAAAGGAGAGCTGGATTTAAGCTCAGTAATTAGATTTCTCAGTGCATGTATCCCTTTACTCTGATTACAATCGGTTTTCTTGGTCTCTGCATACAGTGTATGTCCCACATGCAGCTAGTTGCCAGATCCACATATTCCACTTACAAATGTTGTTAACCTAGAGGCGAGTTGTGGGTTTTTGGAACTTATTTCTAAAGTGTCCAGGTGCTCCCTGACTTCCGATAGGGTTACATTCTGAAACATAAGGTGAATGTATTGTAAAATGAAGAGTTTAATATAGTATATAGGCAAAATAATTAACATAAAAAAGAAGGGGTAAGAGAATAATGAGAAATAAAGAAAGAAAGAAAGAAAGAAACACAGAAGAAAAGCCATGAATGCTACGGAAAGAAAGAAAGAAAAAAACAATCGAAAGAAAGAAAAAATTCAAATGATATGAAGAAAGATGGAAAGCCGTGAATGCTAAAGAAAGAAAGACAAACACTTTTTGGGGAGACTCTGAAACGCAGTATGTGCTTGAGGAAAAGAAGAATTTGAATATAATAATAATAATAATAATAATAATAATAATAATAATAATAATAGTAGGTTTAAAGTCTATGTTGCGCTTGTTGTGTAGTAGGAATCTGAGTATAGTCTGAGTCATGTAAGTTTTCCCATTATCTGAATACCCAAGTAAAACTCGTTGGGCCTCATTCATGAAACGTGAGCAGAATAAATTTTTGCGTAAATCGTTCGTAAAACTTTTTTCCCCTCATCCTCAGTCCTCAGTCCAGGTGGTTGTTTTTTTTTCTGGGTATCGATTATGGTAATTGTTTGTTCTATTGTGCTCTGATTTTACTCTTTACACTTTAAACTTGGCGAGAGGTTTTCTGGAGGGCTAAGAAAGCTAACAGTCACTACAGTAGAATCTGTGCATTACAAGTCAATTTTTTGTAGTGAGGATCCGTTACTCCATCCATGTGCGTACGCGCTGATGTTAATGAAAGCAGTAATGATCGATTATCCACGCCTAATCGTGTTTGAATGGGAGTAATAACGGGTCAAAAGGATCGTTGACTCGTGTATCAATTGAAAAATCAAAAAGCAGCACAGATTTGAGAGTCAGTGGAGTAGAGAGGCATTACAGAGGATCGATGGAGCTCATGCCCGAGTGCTTTATTGATCCGTCCCCTTATCGCACCACCTGCAGAGAAAGTAATCTCCGCTGGACAGTAAAGTAAAGCCGTCGTTAGGAGCGTCACAGGGGAAGGGTTACGTTTGGAATCGTCCAATGTCTGCTTTAAGCTTTGGGAAAAAACGAAACTTTACAGCTTCGTCTTTCACGTGGTTCCAAGAAAAATTTTGAGTCCAGACCAAGAGACGACTCTCCAGTATCCTCCCACAGACATCTATCTCTCTTTGAACTTCCCTAATCCTTCTGCCTCATTTATCAGAAGAAAAAAACAGAAAAGATTCATACATAAGTACGCTCCTGCGCCGAGAGCCCGCTGACTTTCCTGTTTTCGGGCCAGTATTGATTTTAGGACGTGGACCTCGGGCCAAAAGAGGATCTCATCAGGATAATATGATCTCAAACAGACCTGCTCAACCATTCACCCAAAATCCATCCATGAGTCTTCAGTATGTCCTCAGCACCTTGGCTTCTAACCATCTATCAGGAGCTTTTTTTACGTTTAAACCAGTCTGCGTATCAAGAGCTGGGAAAAGTGATCGGCTCCTATAGGGGTACAAAATCCTGTGATCATTAGAGATAGACATTATTATGCTCAAATGACATAACTGGGTACCAAACTGCTTCATGTGGGTGTTTGGTGTACAGCAGGATGCCAAAATTATACCTGAAATTAACATATAACATTTTTAAAATTATTTTTACTGTTTTATTATTATTATTATTATTATTATTATTATTATTACATGTATTCATTTATTATTTGTTATATTTATTTATCCATCCAAATAATAATAAATACTATTATTTATTTTATTCCTATTTATATTTTGCTTATTTAAAAAAATATAAAAATATTACATAGAAAAATAGAAATAGAAATAGAAATAAATAATTGTAATTATATATAATAATAAATGAATAAATAAAATAATAATAATACATTAATAATAATAAATGCATGAGTAAATAATATAATTACATATAAATATAATTACATGATACATTAAAAAGGTGATTTTTGTACTTGTATTTAAAAATAATCAAAATAGAAATAAAAATAAATAATAATAATTATATGATAAATAAATAAATAAATAAATAAATAAATGGATGGACAGATGGATAAATAAATATAACAAATAATAAATTGATAATTCCATAATAAAGGAAACTATTTATGTATATTTCTATTTAAAATATGATTAGAAATAAATTAAATATAATAATAATTATATATAAATAATAATAGTAATTATATAACAAATAAATATATTAATTAATTAATGAAGAGACTGAAAAATAAATGTAACAAAAATAAATAAATAAATGTATTTAACTTAGTTATTTAATTTGTTTAATTTTAATAAATTAAAATAAAATAGACAACTATTATTTATTTATATTTTTATTTAAAAAGAAAGAACAAAAGAAAGCAAGCCATGAATGCTAAAGAAATAAATAAAGAAAAAAAGAAAGAAAGAAAAAACAATAGAAGGAAAGCAAGATACTTCAATCCCAACATCATTAACTGGTCTGGACTGAAGGAGCAGAGGAAGTGTCAGATCCTCTAAAGTGCCTGTGCAGGTAAAATTAAGTTCTATAAAGCATTCTAAACCTTTTATTGATCTACTTATTGCACCTTCACTGTCACCGCCCCCCAATATTGTCCTGATGGGTCGGTCTTGGCGCCGCTTAGATCCTTACAAATCCTAATAAAAGTCGGGTTTGAGCACTTACACGATCAAGCAGTCCCCAAATCTGAGCCCCCAGGCCCCCGAGGTTCCCCTGATCAATACCCAGAAAAAGACATTTCACCTTCAGTTTACTCAGGATCACAATCAGGAGGCGATACGAGGGGACGTCCCGACGGGCCCCCGATCCGGAGTGACCGCCGAGAGACCCCCATGTTTCAAGGCCGTGTGCTGATAGAGCGGGGTCAGGGGTCAAACTCAGAGATCAGAGGGGGGCAGAGAGGGTGGAGGGAGGGTAGGTCCAGGTCAAGCGGTGCAGTTTCGGCTCAGGCTCCGTGATTGGATCTGACACGTGATTGGACGGAGAGACGGAGATCTGAGATTCATTAAAGAAGCAATAAGAGGAGAGGACAATCCAATCAAAAAGTGACTTTAACCCTAGAGTGACGTCTCAGTGAATTGTTAGTGATGTTTGTATTAGACGCAAGTTCCTAATTATGTTTCTTTTTTATTTAGCTTTCCCAGGCTTCAGAAACAGGTATAAATATAAGGTGAAATGTAAGATACCAAATTCCCTTAGTCCTTCATCATCATTTATTACCTGTTAGAACATAAGCTAATGTTAGTCAACGGCAAATCTAATAAATAAGAAGAGCTGTAAGTATAGAGCTACAGAGATACACCAATATAAGAGAGACATACATAAGGCCTGTTCACCCAGAGTATGATTTTTGTTTGCGGATTCGATATTTAACGTAGTGTTACCTTCACACCAAGTGCACTCTGTTTTTTGTCTAAACTCTCAGAAATCTCCCTTTTTCCTTCTTTAATTTCTCTTCTCTTAATGTGTTGGAGATTTCGCCGTGTCTTTTTCACAACTTAAAACAAAAACCCAAGCTGAGACGAGTGCAGGAAGCTTTTTATACTTTGTGTTTCTGTGAGCATGAACAGATCAGAATGCACTTAGATAAATAATCAGACGGTTCCTTACAGCCCCTGTGAGCTTTATCTCCATCATCCTCCAGCCTTTCAGTTCTATTCCACCAGATCTTTTCTTTAATATCCATGTTTTCAGAGGCAGCCTGTTGCTCGTCCTATAAGCTCCTGATGAGCTGTTCTGCCCGGCAACCGAGCTCTGATTGGTCAGCCTGATTTTAATGCAGAAATTAGAACAGGCTCTGATTAAACATTTTACGCAGCGTCTCGGCCCGTCACACTATTCGTGTGGTTTTTTTTATGTCTGTTAAATTCGGACTCGGTGTAAAAAGACCTTTCGGGTTAAGTTTGACCAAAATACATAAACTGGTTGCACAAAGGCTTTTAAACACCAAATTTCTTTTTTGTGCATTTTATTCTGACAATAGTAAATGAATTCGAGGTTGTCTATTAATGATAAATCGATCATGAGGCTGATATTCAAAAATAGTGTTGACAATGCAGAGAAACTGTTTCTAGCATTACAGCTTGCATCTTATAACCTGGGACTTGGATTACAAACAAAAAGACGCTGCTACCATGTGCACTACTCTAACATTGTTTATTTTTTGGACTTATTTTCCAGAAACAAAAAGATGGTGTTACCTGGTAATACATGTTGTCGGTAAGTGCAGTAAAACTTGCGCTTAAATAAATATTTGTTTACGTTCAGTCATTTTGTGTATCATTTATTATTTTAGTTTTATCAGTTGCAAAAAAATGCTGTATCAGAGTTATACATCGGCCATCGGTCATGCTGCTCTATAAATATCGGCATCAGGTATTTAAAAAACGTCTATAATGACGGTATCTTCCACGCTGAAGGTGATCTTTCGGAGAGCGAAAATGCAACGACATTTTTCACCCTCTAGGGTCGCTTCTGGTTTAGCCAGGCGGATTGACAGCGCTGGGCAGAGAGATAAGAGCTTTACATGCCATTTCTAATAAAAGTACGTACTGCTTGTGAGTTTACGTCAGCATCGATAGCTATCTGTGCCGGAGCGAGGTCAAAGTGATATTGTGTGAAATATTAAAAGTGTTCTGTATCCTCTGTATCTAATCTTCTGTATTTTTCTGTGTTTATTGTGCTGAAGCTCAGACTGTCCGTACTGCCTCATGGCTGTGTGGTGCTTTATAAAGAATAAATAAATAAAAGTCCTTAATGTCATATATGAGCAAACGCAAATGGGATTAATGCACCGCAATATTTGAATCAGCAGTTAGTCATCTATGCATAAAAATCCTCACAGACTGTAACATAGGACGTCCTGCTGATGAAGACGTTCCCTGCTTAACGTCAGCGCTGACTCACCAAATCTTTCCTGGGCTACAAATGAAAGCTGGAGGACGCGAGCCAGACTGCCGCAGGACGAGGAAATCTGCACTCCAACAATGTGTGTGACGCGACCATAAAACAAAGCAGTCGGTGCTTGATCACGACCCTTCTGTTTAATGAGCCTGGCTCCTGTGTGGAAGAATGCTGCTGGGTTTATTGGTATACGGCCTACAGGAGCCTGGGAGGGACAATTAGTGAGTAAGCAACATGCCCTATTAGTGGAGAGCGTCTACCCTGCTGCATCTCCGGCAGGGGCCTGTGTGTTTACATCCAGCAATAAAAAACAAGCAGAAGGTTTTCAGCTTCAGCTCAGCGATTGATTAAAACCATTTCCCGTCTCGTCCCCGGACGGCATGAAGCCAAAAGGTCTCCGATGACAGAGGTGACGAACAGAGGAGCCTCCGGCCAGACGATGAGACCCCTTATGAGGAAAGAGAGACAGGAGGAGGTAGATCTCGTCTCCCCTCCGGCTCCAGCCAGGGCAATCAGAGCCAGGATGAGCCGTGTCTCTCACGGAAGACCGACGAGTCCCGCGAGACCATCAGAGGACCATCAGAGGGTGAGGGAGGGCTGGTGATCCCTCAGCAGGAGCCATTTAAACCAGCTCAATTCGGAGCACTGAAATTTATTTTACAGCCCTCAGAGTCTGGTTTGGATCCTGGGTTCGTTTATGAAAAAAAGGCAGGACCACACCACACGAGCAATTAAAAGATAAACCTTTTAATCCTGAGAACAACGGAGCGATAAGAAAGAGGCACGGCCTTGTAGGGATTATCTGATTTCGTACAAAGCACAAGCAGACCTAAAGCCCGATTACAGCCCTTCTAATGAGGTCATGGGGGGCAAGAAATCTGCATGAGCGTCATCAGAGTACTCTTATGTTGATTATTTATGCAGTGGTTTTTCTTCTGTAAAAAAGAGATTTGCATGAGTATTTTTTATGAAGCAGTGTAGTGGAGTTGAAAAGAAGAACTGGTGTAATGAATGGTTGAAGCTGCAGTTTGTAGGTAAAATGCAATGAGAGTGTTTCAGAGAGTCGATGAGAACTATAGTTTGGGTTACAGATCAGGATTTACTGCAATACTCAATATTACGTCTAGTTAAGAGAGATTTAGGAGCATTTACATATAAAAAATCCAAAGTATTTTGTATATTCTGGCTGCTTGAGTTAGAAAAAGTTTTGATTCTGTTGTTGCTGTGGTGTTTTTAGATAAAGCTGCTAAGGTTGTTTATATGATTTTTTTAAGTACGTTTAGAACGTTTAGATGTAGTTTTAGACTTCTGCTTCATTAAAATATATAAACTTTGACTTTCACTGGAGTATTTTTAGTACTTGTACTTAAATGAAGAACTTGCATTCTTCTGCCACCCCTGCTTGTGGGTGCACGCTTCACCCTCGTGACTGATCAGCAAACAATAGACGTATAAACCCGCTCCGTTTTGGACCTGACCTTGTGCACGACTGGATCATCATGTTAGGACTTTTGGACTTTCTGAACTTCGCTGACTTTTGTCTGAAGCTTCTCTGGATCGTTAACACTCGATGGCGTGTGACGGGCAGGAAGCAGCGCTCGGCTCATTAGTGCGTGATTACCTGGGGAAGCGGATCGGGACGAGGCCGAGCGGCGCCGCCCAGCAGGCCTCTTATTGACGAGCCTGATGGATCGGTGTCTCTGCGCTCCTCTGTGGATCCATATCCAATAACCCATCCCTGTCTGCGCTCGGCCTCCCGCTGGGCGCCGCCGCAGACGCACAGACGCCCAGCCGAGGCTCGCGGATGCACAGTTTAAAAAGTGCAAACTTCTTTTCTTGTTCTGTTTTTGTTTCTACAAGTTTGGCTTCCTATTTCTCAGAGAGCATGAAACCCCGGCGATGGAGGAAGAAGACAGACACTGACTGACAGCGTAAGGCTGCCCTCAGCCTCCAGTCCTACCCTAGAGTCCATCGCAGGTTGAAGCCTCCGCTCCCTCAGACCCTCAGACCCAGCCAATCATGCTCACATGATGCCCTAGTTACTATAAATACTTTTAAAATTCCCTCTGACCCTAGGGATGGACTTCTTTCTTCCTTTTTTGAGTATTTAGCAGTTTGCGTTAACGTCCCCATCACCAAAACAGGAACTTTACAGGCTGTAAATTACAGCGCCCTGGGCTTAAGCGCCTGTGTTTAGAGCCAGGCGCCCCCTGTAGGTCTTTGAGTAGAGCTGTAGTTACAGCCTGTAGAGTGTAGGGGGCGATTTGGGACTGGGAACCTACAGGAGGATCCAAACGCTAAAATCAGAAGAGCATCGAAGGAAAAGCAAGGCTACAGGAACAAAAAAAAATTTGGGACGTTATCATTACATTTCTATTTTATTTGTGTAATTTTCAGACGTTACTTTGAGTTAGCTCTCGTCTTGTTTCTGTCGACTGTAGGTCGAGGATATTTCGTCATGGTTTTTGTTAACAAAATGAACACTACAGTTAATCCGATTAATCTAAATGGTAATGTTAGGCATTACACAGGAGGTTTGATGACCAAGCAAAGTAAGGAAATAATATGACGTACAAAACCGAGAACGAAAACCGAAACAGAAACACTGCCGAGACTGCATCAGGTTATCAATGGAGTAATGGAGCTCTGTGGGGGGCATAAGGGGTTATAACCGCACGCACACACACACACACAGATATGAGAGACCACATGGGGAGATAACCTAACCAGCCCAAACCCTGTCTTACACACACACACACACACACACACACACACACACACACTAGAAGCAATCTGAGCTTATCACCTGCCTCCATAGTCTCTAGAGTCTGATTCTATCGCCCTCATCGCTCTCTCTCTTTCTCTCTCTCTTTCTCTCTCTCACACACACACACACACACACACACACACAGGGACTTTAAAGACACCAGGTGAGACAACGCATGCAGGACATGGAATCCATCCCAATAGGTGGGACTCTCTGGAAAGCAGGGTTCCTTACATTTCCTTTGACTTTTAGTCCACTGCAGACAGAATGAACCTGGAGTATTTCATTTTTTTCTGGTATCTTCATTTCATTTGTTCAGAAACATCCATTCCTGCATTTCAGGCCTGCAACACATTCCATAAACAAGTTGGAATGGGGCAATTTAGGGCTAATAATGAGATAAAAACTAAATAACAATGTGATTATAATCATGATTTGGTCCAAAAGCAGCATCCAGGAAAGGCTGAGTCTCTGAGGAGCAAAGATGATCAGAGGATCTCCAGTTTATCAACAAATGTTTAAGAAAATGATTATAATGTTTGAACTGGAAGGGATTTATATATTTATACATAATATCATTAAACCATTCAGAATCTGGAGGAATTTCCTAAAAAGCCTAGACTGAAGAGGGGTGATCTCCGCTCCCTCAGACAGCACTGCATCAAGAACTGTTATTCACCAATAGCTGATAGAACCACATGGACAAGGGATTCCTTTATCAAACCTTTATCAAGCTCTACAGTACAGAGTTACATTCACAGATACCACTTATAACGTTACTGTGCTAAACAGAAGCCTTATGCTATAACCATGTCCGGCATGAACCATGAAATATCCCGGGTTCATACTGGCTGTAATGACATAAAGTTAAAGTAAATGTAAGGAACGCTGTGAGGGTTTGTTCTTGTGATATCCTTTTCAGCTTCAGCTTCTTCCTCTACTGTGGAACTTGTTGATATTTTGTATTATCTGTTAATTCTAAAACAAAAGAGTTGGTAAGGTGTTCTGCATGGGTTGTGTAGTGTTTCATTTTTCCAGCGTCAGCACTCCTGGGTTACACGAGGCACAACAGGACGCTGCGACGCTAACGCTGACCCATCGATTGAAACCCGCCAGTGGTGTGATATGAGACAGGTTTATCAATGATGAATAATTTGCAGGATGATGTGGTGTGATGAGGGGAGCAGGTCTGCCTCAGGGCTTCACCTGTATGAGTTCTGGTCGTTCCTGTCCTGTTAAAGAATCCAGAACAATCTCATATTTGCTAACATATTTCTTTAAGTTAATAACTTCTTTATTTATTAGTTTATTTCTTTTAGTTTATTTACTTATTACTTTATTAATTTATTTCTCATGTTTAATAACATTTCTTTACTTACTAACTTATTTCTTAACTGACGTATTTCTCTTGTTTATTAACTTATATCCTTATTCACTTACTTATTTTCTTGTTTACTAACTTTTCTCTATTTACTGACATTTTATTTACTAACTCATAGCTCATATTTACTAACTTTTATTTTTATTTATTAATGTATTTATTTATTTACTAACATAATTCTTTATTCACCAACTTCTGTCCTTATTTACTAACTTATTTCTCTATTTAATAACTTTATCTATTTATTTATTCCATCATGCTGGTGTATGAAGCTAAACTGAATAGCAGGACTGCAGTTCCAGACCTTGTGAGGGTTACATCAGTATCAGAGGTACATCATCATTTATTAAGTGTGTGTGTGTGTGTGTGTGTGTGTGTGTGTGTGTGTGTGTGTGTGTGTGTGTGTGTGTGTGTGATCAGTAGGGTTTCCGTGACTTTATCAGCCTTTGATCAGGGTTAAACTCACACACTCAGAGCTTCAATCCCAAAGTCCCGCCCGGTCCCTGATCCCCTGCTCTCTCGCGTCGGCTCTAATTTCCTGCCTCAGACTGAGACCCTGAGAGGTTCCTCTGACCCGGCCCACGGTTTGTACAGGGGACGAAAAGAATCGTATGGGGTTAGAAGGAGGGAAAATAAATCAGTAAAATTGGTACGTTTAAAAAAAAAAGGTTTCCAAAAATGGATTAACCATGAAAAAATTAAATACAATTTATAAATTATGTTCACATTGACAATTAAAGCCTTAAAACATATTATTTTTCACATTTATGAACTGATTTCTCACATTTACTAACATCATTTATTATCTTTATTTACTAACTTATTTCTTATGTTTACTACCTTATTTAATTAATTTTTTTAAATATATATTTTTTTAATACATTTAAATATATACATTTATATATTTACTAACTTATTTCTCATGTTTATTAACATGTTTATTTGTTTATTTTCTAACTTATTTATTTACTAACATATTTCTTTAATTACTAAAATTCTGTCTTTATTTACTAATTTATTTCTCATATTTACTAAATTATTTCTTTATTCACTTATTTCTCATGTTTACTAACTTTATTTTCTAACTTATTTCCTTATTTACTAATATACTTTTCATATAACTTATTTCACATTTACTAACATTTCTTCGTTTTGTAACTTATTTTCTTGTTTACTAACTTATTTCTTTATATACTAACTTGTTTAACATTTACTAAGTTCTATCTTTATTTACTAACTTATTTCTCATATTTACTAACTTTTATCTTTATTTACTAATGTTTTTTTCTTATATTTCCAAACGTACTTCTCACAACCATGTGGCTTGTAAGGTGTGAAAATAGATCGTACATCTTTACGAATCATTTTTCTAGGTTACTTAAATTAAGAAAAATGGCTTAAATGTGAAAAAAATCTATAAAATGAAAACCTTTACAGCCTTAAAACAGGACATGTCTAGAAAGTTCACCCGCCCTAACTGCTGGAGCCTTTTGCATGTCCTGGCTCCCTGGTTAAACAGATTTTCTAGCTGACCAGACGTAACCAAAGCCTCGTTAGAGAACAAACTTAAATACGAAACTGTTCTGTTCTTTAGAAGCAAAATGAAAGCTGAGCTGTGCAGAAGTCTGGGTGCTGCTTCTTAGAGCTTAAGTGACTTCATGGCTCATTAAATCGGTGTTTGTTTGTTTTTTCATTTGGAAAATCGTGCAGTTTGTGTAAGACTGTACACACACACACACACACACACACACTGTCGTAGGTTTCCGTCCTCGCCTCTGGCCCCCGGTGATGCTCTGTCACAGCTTTGTCAGCGTGTTAAAGATCTGAACTGATGATGACCCATGATGGTCCTCCTGTCTGTCTGATGACCTCTGAATCCACCTGAGCCTCCGGTTCTGCGCTTCATCTTCTGTTACCCAGCGGCACCCTGTCTGCTGGAGAAGAGTCATCAGCCTGGATGATTCGAACCCAAAACCACCCAGCAGGTCCATCAGGGCCGGTCCTTAATTTTTACAGATGTTAACCCTTAGAGGTCTGGATTTATTATAGACCTGAAATAAATATCTGATTTTAACTCAAGGATAACAAGGATTTAAAATGTATGCAAGATAGTTAAACAGACATCTAAACAAATAAATTAAAGAAACTATACTCACTGTAAAACAAATAAACAAATATTCACAAGGCTTTGATTGGATAAATGCAGTATTTGCTTTTATTATACTCTTCATTTTGCTTATTATATTTTCTTTTTATTATATTCTTTATTTTGTTTACATTTTCTTTTTATTGTTTTTTTTTCATTTTTATTATATTTTATATTTTATTTCTGATCATTTATTTTTATTACTTTCTATATTTTATTTATTATACTGTATTTTTATTATTTTCTTTATTTTATTCATCATAATTTTTATTGCATTCTCTATTTTCTATTCTCCATTCTCTATCTAAATATAACAAATGATAACGAGGGCTTAAAATGTACACAAGATAGTTGAACAAACAACAAATAAGTAAATTAAAGATCAAATCAAACTCTACTCACTACCTGGCCAAAAAAAAGTTAAATAAACAAATATAGACAGTGGTGCTTGAAAGTTTGTGAACCCTTTAGAGTTTTCTATATTTCTGCATAAATATGACCTAAAACATCATCAGATTTTCACCCAAGTCCTAAAAGTAGATAAAGAGAACCCAGTTAAACAAATGAGACAAAAATATTATACTTGGTCATTTATTTATTGAGGAAAATGATCCAATATTACATATTAGTGAGTGGCAAAAAAACCAGCCGCTAGATTGCTCAGACAGGGTATTTCTAGTGCCGGTCCCAAGCCCGGATAAATGGTGAGGGTTGCGTCAGGAAGCAAAACATTTGCCAAACAAAGTATACGAGTTCATAATAATTTCACCATACCGGATCGGTCACGGCCCGGGTTAACAACGACCGCCACTGGTACTGGTAGCAAACAGGGCACCAGCGGAAATTGGACTACTGTTTGCCGAAGACGAAGAGGAGGGAAGCGTGTGAGGAGACAGAGAGAAATCAGGAGGGGCCAGAATATAGCACTGAGGGTAGCAACCCTAAATGTAGGGACGATGACAGGAAAGGTAGAGAGCTGGCTGATATGATGCAGAGGAGAAAGGTCGATGTTTTGTGTGTGGCAGGAGACAAAGTGGAAGGGTAGTAAGGCTCGATGCATTGGTGCAGGGTTTAAAACCTGTTCTACCATTTTGTGGATAGGGAAGAGAAATGGAGTTGGTGTGGTCCTGAAGGGGGACTATGTAAAGAATGTCGTTGAGGTGAAAAGGGTGTCAGAAGGATAATATGTCTGAAGCTGAAAAATTGAGGGAGGTTAATGGGAAGTGATTGGTTTCTTTGGCTATTTGCACAAACAGGTGGCTGTGAGTATGGTGAATGTTGTTAGGGCTATGCACCACAGGTTGGCTGTGAATTAGAGGAGAAAGAGAGATTCTGGGGGGAGTTAGATGAAGTGGTTGAGAGCATTCCCAGGGAGGAGAGACTGGTGATGGTGGGCAGATTTCAATGGTCATGTTGGTGAAGGTAAACATAGAGGAGATGAGGAAGTGATGGGCAGGTTTGGTGTTAAGGATAGGAACCTAGAAAGACAGATGGTGGTGGATTTTGCAAAGAGGATGGAAATGGCTGTGGTTAAACACATATTTCCAAAAGAAGGAGGAGCATAGGGTGACCTATAAGAGTGGAGGGAGAGGAGCACACAGGTAGACTACATCCTATGTAGAAGAGGTTGTTTAAAAGAGATTGGTGATTGTAAGGGTAGTGGCAGGGGAGAGTGTAGCTAGGCAGCATCGGATGGTGGTGGTGCAGGATGGCCTCTGGTGGTTAGGAAGAGGAAGAGAACAAAGGCAGAGCAGAGGACCAAATGGTGGAAGTTGAGAAAGGAAGAATGTTGTAAGGAGTTCAGAGAGGAGCTGAGAAAGGCTTTGGGTGATAGGAAAGAGCTCCCAGACGACTGGGTAGTAGCAGCACAGTAATTAGACAGACAGGTAGAAAAGGTACTGGGTGTGTCTTTCTGGACAGGCAAAGGATGAAAAGGAAACCTGGTGGTGGAATGAGGAACTGCAGGAGGTTTATTCAGAGAAAGAGGTCAGCAAAGAAGAAATGGGACAGGGACAGGGGGGGGGGGGACTAATGAGAGTAGGGGCAGGAGTACAAGGAGATGCGGCACAGGGCAAAGAGGGAGGTAGCAAAGGCCAAGCAGAAGGCCTACGATGAGTTATATGGGGACAGGTTAGACAGTAGGGAAGGAGAGAAGGGAGTTGTATTTGCTGTGCGAGACAGAGAGATAGAGCTGGAAAGGATGTGCAGCAGGTCAGGGTGATCAAGGATAGAAATGGAAATGTACTGACAGGTGAGGAGAGGGTGAGGGAGTTGATGAATGTAGAAAATGAAAGGGAAAAGAAGGTTGGATGGCGTAGAAATTGTGGAACAGGATGTAGCAAAGATTAGCGAGGAAGAAGTGAGGAAAGCTTTGAAAAGGATTAAGAACGGAAAGGCATTGGGACCTGATGACATACCGGTTGAGGTATGGAAAAGTCTAGGAGAGCTGGAGTGGTGTTTTGGACTAGATTATTCAATGGAATTCTGGTGAATGAGAGTATGCGGAGGAATGGAGGAAAAGTTTACTTGTACTGGTTTTTAAGCAGAAGGGTGATGTTACAGAGTTGTGGCTCTTACAGGGGCATAAAGTTGATGAGCCACACAATGAATGGAATTTGGGAGAGAGTTGTGGAAGCTAGGCTCAGACAGGAGGTTTACAGTGTGTGTGAAACAGTATGGTTTCATGCCAAGGAAGAGCACCATGGATGCGATTTTTGCTTTGAGACTGCTGATGGAGAAGTATAGAGATGGTCAGAAAGAGCTACACTGCATCTTTGTGGATTTTGGAGAAAGCTTATGACAGGGTGGCCAAGGGAGGAACTGTGGTGGTGTATGAGGAAGTCTCGAGTGGCTGAAAAGTACGTTAGATTAGTGCAGGACATGTATGAGAACAGCGTGACAAGCGGTGAGATGTGCTGTAAGGAGTGACAGATAGCTTCAAGGTAGAGGTGGGACTGCATCAGGGATCGGGCCTGAGTCCCTTCTTATTTGCTCTGGTGATGGACAGACTAACAGATGAGGTCCAGACAGGAATCGCCGTGGACTATGATGTTTGCAGACGACATTGTGATCTGTAGTGAGAACAGGGAAGCAGGTAGAAGAGCAAAACTTGGAGAGGTGGAGAGGTATAATTTGGAAAGGAGAGGAATGAAAGTCAACTGTAGTAAGACAGAATACATGTGTGTAAATGAAAGGGAGGCAGGTGGAACAGTCCAGGCTACAGGGATCAGTGGTCACAAAGGTCCAGGAGTTCAGGTACTTGGGGATCAACTGTCCAAGGAAATGGGGAGTGTGGGAAAGGAGGTGAAGAAGAGAGTACAGGCAGGATGGAGTGGGTGGAGAAGAGTGTCAGGAGTGGCTGTGTGGACAAAAGGGTCGCAGCAAAAGTGAAAGGAAAGATTTTATAAGAGAGTAGTGAGACCAGCCTTGTTGTATGGCTTAGAGACAGTGGCACTGACAAAGTGACAGGAAGCAGAGCTGGGAGGGCAGAACTTAAGATGTTGAGGTTCTCTTTAGGGAGTGTTCTAGGGTGGACAGGATTTAGGAATGAGATCATCAGAAGGGACAGCCACAGGTTGGAAAATTGGGAGACAAAATTCGAGAGGGAAGACTGAGATGGTTTGGACATGTGCAGAGGAGGGATAGGGGGATATTATATATATTGGGGGATGTTGGGGAGATGGAGCTGCCAGGCAAGAGACGGAGAGGAAGACCAAAGAGGAGTTATTTGGTTTGTGGTGAATGAAGATATGCAGGGAGTTGGGGTGAGAGTAGAGGACGTGGAGGACAGGGTGAGGTGGAAACGTGGAAAGAAAGCCGAAAGAAGAAGAAGATTAGTGAGTGGCAAAAAGTATGTGAACCTTGTGCCCTTTCAGTATCTGGTGTGTGACCCCCCTGTGCAGCAATAACTGCAGCTAAACGTTTCCTGTAGCTGTTGATCAGTCCTGCACACTGGCTTGGAGGAATTTTAGCCCATTCCTCCAAACAGAAACAGCTTCAGCTCTGGGATGTTGGTGGGTTTCCTCACATTAGCTGCTCACTTCAAGTCCTTCCACAACATTTCCATTGGATTAAGGTCAGGACTTTGGCTTGGCCATTCCAAAACATGAACTTTATTCTTCTGTAACCAATCTTTGGTAGAACGGCTTGTGTGCTTAAGGGCGTTGGCTTGCTGCATGACCCCACCTTCTCTTGAGACATTCAGTTCATGGACAGATGTCCTGGACATTTTCCTTTAGAATTCTCTGATATCATTCAGATTTCCTGCCCAGATGCAGCAAAACAGGCCCAAGCCATGATACTACCACCACCATGTTTCACAGATGGGATAAGGTTCTTATGCTGGAATGGCAGTGTTTTCTTTTTTTCTCCAAACATAACGCTTTTCTTTTTAAACCAAAAAGTTCTATTTTGGTCTCTTCCGTCCACAAAACATTCTTCCAATGGCCCTTCTGACTCGTCCACGTGATCTTTAGCAAACACAGACCAGCAGCAATGTTTCTTTTTGGAGAGCAGTGGCTTTCTCCTTGCAGCCCTGACATGCACACCATTGTTGGTTCAGTGTTCTTCTGATGGTGGACTCATGAACATTAACATTAGCCCAATGTGAGAGAGGCCTTCAGTTTGCTTAGAAGTTACCCTGGGCTCCTTTGTTGATCTCATCAGCTATCACATTCCTTGCTTTTGGAGTGATCTTTGTTGGTCTCGGCCACTCCTGGGGAGGGTAACAATGGTTCTTGAATTTCCTCCATTTTATACACAATCTGTCTGACTGTGGATTGGTGGAGTCCTAAACTCTTTAGAGATGGGTTTTGTAACCTTTTCCAGCCTGATGAGCATCAACAACTCTTTTTCTGAGCTTCTACAGACATGTGGCTGTGAAGAGCAGACTTTGATAGATCCCCTGTTCTTTAATAAAACAGGGTGCCCCACTCACACCTGATTGGCATCCCATTGATTGAAACACCTGACTCTAATTTCACCCTCAAATTACCTGCTAAATCCTAGAGGCTTTTCCTAAGGGTCACATAACTTTTGCCACTCACTAATATGTAATATTGGATCATTTTCCTCAATAAACAAAGACCAAGACTCTATAATAATATTTTGTCTCATTTGGGTTAACTGGGTTCTCTTTATCTACTTTTAGGACTTGTGTAAAAATCTGATGATGTTTTAGATCATATTTATGCACAAATATAGAACATTCAAAATGGTTCACAAACTTTCAAGCACCAGTGTGCTTGAGGGCTTGATTGGGTCATGGCAGTGATTAATGTTTTAGCTGTAACAATACGTTTAACCCTAGTTGGAGCAATGGTGCCCCTCAAGACACCCTAACCCTCCTGTGTCTCCACTTCCTGTAAGTATTCTGAAGAAGAAATTCCCTGGTTTGTATCGATTAAGGCCCTGTCCACACGAACACGGTATTTTTAAAAAACGTTAGCTTTTTTCTAATGCGTTTTTGACCGTTCGTCCACACGAAATCGGCGCTTTAGGTCACTGAAAACGGACTTTTTTGGAAAATCCTTAAAGGGGTGGAAGATTTTCTTGCTTGTAACGTCATTTGTGCGCCGTTATCTCCTTTGTGTTACATGAGGCGATTTTGTGCAATAGCGGACGTATCCAAAATAGTGCCAGCTGTAACACTGCTGACCGAAACTTGTTACCAAATCTACAAATATATTTTCAATATTAATTTTTTTTCATTACACTTAAGAACAGCGGCGTCAGACTGCGCTACGGAGGTCACTGCTATATTCCATTAGTGATGTTGCCCGGTCGCGACCGATCCGGCTCTTTGAGACGAACGACAGGGAGCCGGTTCCTGATTGTGAGCCGGCTTATATATTTTTTTATTTATTGTACATTCTGACACCATTGCTGCTTATTGCACTTCTTGTTAGATGCTAAAAAACTACATTACTTGTACACGTGTAATGAACAAGAAAGATGACAATAAGTTGAATCTAATACGCGACAATATATATAAATAAATTTTTTTATTTTATTTATTTATTTTTTTTATGCCAATCTTCATTAAAAAAACTTCTTCTTTTTTTTGCACTTGTTTTTTTTTTAGATTTTGTTGAGTGATGTTTTGGTTGATGATGTCTTGTTTTTCCCTGTATATAGTTGCAAATTTACAAATAATACACATAGTCAGGGACCTGAGACCAGATTGGACCCTGTAATTGAGATGGGGTCTTCGTTTTTGTATTTTTATTTTACTGTGTGTTCCATTGAGTATATAAATAAAAACCATATTAATAATACAACAAACAGTGGATATTATGTGTTTTTACATTAGTTAGAATTCATTTGTACACATAATTTGTTAATGAATTAAGCTACAAAAAATCTAAAGAGCCACTTGGGAGCCGAAAGAGTCGGCTCTTTTTAGTGAGCTGAGCCAAAAGAAAAAACCGGCTCTCTGAAAAGAGCCGAAATTCCCATCACTACTATATCCATCACACGTACGAAGCAGTTCCTGCCCCCAGCGTTCGTCGTTTTTTGGACGAGACCCGGTCGGGACCTCTCATTGGTGGACAACAGCTTTCGTAAAAACGAAGTTGTTTGTTGAAGAAGAAATGGCAAGAAAATGTTAGTATGCATAGGACGTTGGCTGTTGTCGCTGAGTGAGCTGCTTCGCCGGCACATAGGACTGCTGGTGTGGCTCTGCTCCTGACAGCGACTGTGTGCGGTTTTTGTGTTTATGTGGACGAAGTTTTGTGTTTAAACAGTGCTTGTGTGGACGCGATGTTTTTTTTATAAACGAATTTGAAAATACCCGTGTACGTGTGGACATAGCCTAAGATCAACACAAGGTTAATTTTCCAACATTCCTTAGGTGAAGCTATTTCTTCGTTACCCTTGTTTAATAAAACGTCATAGGATTTCACAGTCCTGCACACAGAGGAGGCTTTGTTTCTTTCATTCCAAAAGGATAAACAGATAACGGACGTGAGCTAAACGTGTCTCCGGAGGAGGAAAATGAGGAATAAACCTGTTTGGGCTCTGGCTCTCTCAGCAGGAGCTCCTGTATGACCTGTCATGGCTGTTTGAAGCACGGCGGCTAATAAGCCTCATTTGGGCTCATTAGCCGCCCACACGGGGGGCCTTCAAGCTGAGATGATGTATTACCCCAGCAGACCGAGTGTCCCGGCTGCCTCGAGGGGACAGAGGGCTACGGGGGAAAAACAGACAGGAAGAAGGAACGAGCAGAGACGCCTGAGAAAAACACTGAGGTTTGAGAGAGCTGGTACTAAACTACGCTTTCATTACTGCTTTAATTCTGCGTGGCATCGATTCACCAAGGACCTGGAAACCTTCCTCAGAGTTTTTGGTCTGCATTTATTGGCTGCACATCCATGATGAATCTCCTGTTCCACCACATCCCAAAGCTGCTCTGCTGGATTGAGATCTGGGTCTGTGGAGAGAGTTTGAGATGGTTTGATCTTTGGGCATAAAGGGGTGCACAGGGTCAGCAATAATGCTCCGGTAGGCTGTGGGGTTTACACCATGCTCAGTTGGTATTAAGGAGCCCAAAGTGTGCCAAGAAATACCCCCCACATCAAGGCAGGATGGATCCGTGCTTTCATGTTGTTTATGCCAAATTCTGACCCGACCAAAAGCAAAGACTCATCAGACCAGGCCACGGTTTTTTATGTATTTTCTTTATTATTATATTCTGTATTTTGTTGTATTTACTGTTTTATTATATTTATTATATAAACTATTTTGTTATATTCACTATTTTACTTAGTATATTTTATTTTGCTATATATTTATATTCTGTATTTATTATATTCCCTATTAAAATTCCTTTTTTATAGTCTGTATTTTATTCATTATATTTAATTTTTATTATTTTTTCTATTTTATTATATTTTATTTTATATTATTCTTTATTTTACATTACATTTTACTTTAAAATGTACTTATTCAGAACAATTTCAGAGATGCTCTTTTGCTTCTTTTCATCCCTCTTATACTTTCTGTGATATTGCATGTTATGTAGTTGGGGCTGCATCATTTGTTTACTTATCACAGTAAGAACTACAAAGATGATCCAGAACCTCTCCCTCAGTCCCACAGCATCTCTCTCTTTTTATAAGCTTCGCCTCTGAATCTGGCCCCCAGTCCTTACAGATGGTGCCGTGGGTTTGTGCTGCAGGACGAAGGACGAATGATCCTGGAAACGATTTGGATTAAATCCAAACCCCGAGCAGCTTTTGATTAGCTGGAGCTGGAGCCCGACTCTGGCCGTGGCTTATCAGGGTTTATTTCACGCTCTGGTTTTGTCCTGAAGGAGGAAGTCTTTTACAAAGATAAAGCTTCATCAGAGCCGGAGATCAGCATCACACACACACACACACACAAATACATACACAATACGTACATACACACACACACTTCCTTACTGAGGAATCAGGGGGAAAATATCTGGAACTAAAGAACAAGTTATGGGAAATAAGGACAGGAAATATGTTAGAAATATAGAAAGAAGTCAGTAACTAGAAAAATAGTTTGGCAAATAAGCAAAATAAGGTAATAAACAGAAAAATAAGTTAAGTATGAGAAATCTGTTCCATATTAATATGAGAAATACATGAAATAACTTAGTAAACAGAGTAAAAAAAAAAACGTATTAAACATGACAAATAAATGTGTAAAAATTGAGAAATAAGTTCGTAAATAGAGAAATGTTTGTAAACATGAGAGAAGTTATTAAATGGAGAAATAAGTTTGTAAATTAGCAACATAAAGTAATATATACAGAAATAAGTTTGTAAACATGATATATAAGTTAGCAAATAGAGATATAAGTTATTAAATATGATAAGTAAGTTAGAGAAGCCGGTATCGTCCAGCTTTGGGTCTCCGTACGTTTCCTGCTGTCCCTCTGCCTCACTGCCAAAACACCCGTCTGTATCTGAATTAATGTGAACGAGACTTTATTATGTTATTGGGTTTTAAATCGTACTCATCCTCAGATACGTTCCGTGTTCCAGCAGAACGTGCTAATGGAATTCGGTCGGGTTTGGGGGGTCAGGGGGTCGAGGTGGACGAGGGCACGGTGATAAATGTTCAGCCGAAACACTATTGTGAGCAAACAGCTGCATCACACATCAGATGTGCATTTAAAAGAGGGACCGCCATCACATGATGATGTTCCACACACACACACACACACACACACACACACGGTAATGACTGGGATTGAATAACCTTTAGAAGTAAGAATGTGTATCACTTCTTATATTCAGTGTAAACACGCCGATAAGATAAAACCGTAAAACCAAATAAACGTTACAAACATTCTCCGGATTCGTTTCCCTTCAGCGGTGGGACTTCGGTTAAGCAGGGACTTATGGTTTTATGATTGTTAGAACAAACGCAGGAGGGCTGCAGTAAGAGGCGTCGAGTTTTTAATAAATCTCGTGCCATGATTGAATCCAGACCACCAGCTCAGCTTAGCAGGTGAGAGACGTCTGTTCCACATGCCCTTTCCCCTCGCCCTCGGAATTTGCACCGCACCTCTCATTACTGACCTCAGGGGGCAAAGGGTCACCCCCTTAAAATAATTCAGGGCAGCTGGGGCACAGGTGAGCACACGCTCCTGGATTTCATAACAACGCAAGGTGAAATGTAGCCGAGCTCCTCAAAGTAGCATTATATACAGCATACATTAGAATTTTCTTTACGATAACAATCATCTGCAGGAGCAGATATGTAAGAAATATGAGCAATAAGTTAATAAATAGAGAAATAAGTTTGTAAACATGAGAAATAAATTTGCAGATATGAGAAATAAGTTTGTAAACATGAGAAATAAATTTGCAGATATGAGAAATAAGTTTGTAAATAATACAACATCCAGATTGCATGACGTGCAATCTCTGAGAAGATATCGTTTAACACCGGTGGCTGCGTTGCACAGACGTGGTGCTGCTTACTTGGCATGTTTGTGTCAGGTTTCCACCACAAATAGAGACTAATTCTCAAAGAGAAATGAATTAGTACGTACGTACAACTACATATTACAATAGCAGATAGTATGTACGCTCATCACTATCAGCTCAGGGCTTAGAACAGGCCCTCCTGCTGCGAACTGTTTACTGCCTATTGTCTTGGTAATGACACACTGACCCCCACATCCACAGGACGTTTTGCTGAATCTCCTACATCAGTTCCTGCTACAAGTGTTAGAACTTGTGTAAGCGTGACTTCTACTAATAACACTGCATGATTTCTAATTACAGAAAACACAGCATATGTGCGATTTCTGCTAATAATGACCTTTTTCCAACCTTGTAATTCGAACGCTTCTTTATTCAACCAATGCCCTAACCTTAATAATAACAATAAGGTTACACCGAAGAGGCCGGACACACTGCAGTAGGTAGTATCTAGTATGTAGTAGGCCATTTCAAATACAGTCAGGGAGTGTAGGTTTAATATCTATAAATCTAAATAAAGTATTACTTTCTGTTCCACGCTGAAGTGTTGAGATTATCAACAAACAAAGAGCTAAAGTGAACAGTCAGCAAAAATCCAACAGACTTTCTTACTTTATTTCTCTTTCTCTCTCTGTCTGACTTTCTTTCTTTCATCCTTCTTTCTTTCTCTCTTTCTTTCCTTTATATTTCTTTGATTTTTGTCATTCTTACTGTCTTTCTTTGTGTCAGTCTTTTCTATCTTTCTTTCTTTCTTTCTTTCTCTTTCTGTCTGTCTTTCTTTCTTTCTGTCTGTCTGAATTTCGTTCTGTAAGTCTGCTTGTCTTTCTTACTGTCTTTCCTTTCTGTCAGTTTTTTATTTCCTTCTTTCTTTCTTTAGTTTTCTGTCTTATGTCCTTCCTTCCATTCTGTCTTTGTTTGTTTGTTTCTGTCTGCATTTCTTTCGTTCTGTCTGTCTGTCTTTCTTTCCTTCTTGCCTGCATTAAGCTGCTCTCAGACGATGCTCTATTGCTCTACTTTGTGTGTAGACCTTCTCATTTCTGTGCAGAATTAGTATCTGCTCTAACAGGTAATGATTTCTTACAGATTATCTTATAATTTAGTACATGCACCCTGCCTCTTTCGACCATTTGCACGTGCTGTAGCACTCTCTAGATTAAAGCATCTGCCAGATCACCCAACGTACATGTAAACTGACTGAGATTAAAAAAGAAAATAATAAAATAACTGGGCTGTCTGAAGGGTGGAGGTTTCTCCTGTTAGTAATCTGCGGCCTTCCTAAAAATAAACAGACCCTAAGTACACATGACGGGCTCGTAGCCACGCTTCATCAAAAATGACAACAAGCGCTCGGAGTAAGGATCAAAGCCGTCAGGGCTGCGTTGCAGTTATGAGACGTGTCGCGTGATTACAGTTCGGTTTGTTCGTGCCGTGTTCAGCCAGAAATCCGACTCGCTTTCTCCTACTTTAGATTAGCTCATAATAATGAGCTTAATAAATAATAATAATAATAAATAATAATAACTGTCAAGCACAATTATTGAGAATACAGGAGAAAGAAACACCCCGATCTTTCTTTGCAGGGCTGGTTCGGGGGTGCTGTGTGGATGACTGGTTGCATGTGATGGACGTCTTTTGTCGAGAGCAATACTTATAACCGACGTGGCATAACAAGGTAAGTCCAAGCCAGGGTCAGGGGCCTTCCTCAAGGGCCCAACAGCGGCACCTTGGCAGTCCTTGGACTTGAGTCCTCAGCCTTTAGTGCCGAGCGACGACATGAGGGTCGGTTCTGACGTGATCTTAAATATTTGTAGTCGATCTCTTTATTAAGTTTCCTTGTACGCTGGCCTTTAAAGTCTTATTAAATCTTTCTCCGGACGTCCCGATAATATCCGAAACAGACGCCTTTCCTCACACTCGCTGTTCCTCGCGGCGGGTTCGGTACTAAAACAGTGCACGTAATAACAGATTACTCATCGAGCAGGACGGATTCCAAACGGCGTCATATAAAAGTGATTTATGGTGCAGGCTGCTCCGTGTGAATCTCTGCCAGTTCCCTTTTCAACCATGAAATATGAATTCATTTTATCCTCCGTTCCAGAGCGAAGACGATGCAAATGGGAGCCGGTGGTGCAGAGACGGGCCTCGCTCGAACCTGAGATCGAATTTGCCAGCCGACTGTCTGGGAGAGAGCTGTTGTCCTCTCCCTTTCTTTGCTACAGCGCTGGAGGCGTTTTATTTTATTTTATTTTGGATCCAGCACAAACGGAGCAACGAGAAGCGGTGCACAAAGCCCGACTCCATCATTCATTATTCCATCAGCATTTAGGCGCACAGAGAGCTTCCTCCTGTCGACGGGGGCGCGCCCTGCACCCTGGAAACAGGGGGCAATGAAACGGAAAGGAAAGGGAGGAGGAAAAGGAAGTCTGAATGCAAGGATCTTAAAGATAAGAGTTTGCTCATCCCAAATTGGAGGTGTGTAACATAATAACGTCCGAAAATACTTACCCTGCAGTCTTACGCACAAGTTTGGGACCTTTTTGCACAGGCCAAGTTTGTCGTGTTTAAGTTTGGCCTCCTGAAAAGTTTGCAGTTTTTAATTCTTTTTTGATTCCTTATTTAACGTTATTCAATGATGCCAAAACTTTTTATGTTTATTTTTGCAACCTCATTTCCATCTCGGTGTCTCCAAATTCCCACAATTGCACATTATTATGACTAAGTGACAAGCCTGGACTGCAAATGAATGCTTTGTGTGTTGTGTGTGTGGTGTGTGGTGTGTGGTTTGTGTGTGGGTGTGTGTGTGTGTGTGGGTGGGTGTGTGTGTGTGTGTGAATAGAGCGAGCTGAGTTAAGGGAGGTCGGAAACGGTCAGGGTGAGGGTTGGTAAATGCACTCCTTTGTGCTCTTAAGGAGACACTCTCAGCAGGGAGTCTATAAAGCCCCCGGCGGCTACACTAACACCCCCAGGGGCAAGAGAACCCCTGGTGGGGCGGTACAAAACACCCCACCAGCAGCTGAGAGAGGGAGGGTAGTAACGATGTTAATACTTGTGGAAAATGCGGGTATCTCCTTCGCGTTACGTAAACATTTAATCCAATTCAAGGTCACAGTTTGGGCAAACCGGCAACACAGGGTTCAAGGCACAGAGCGAGGACCGTCCCTGGGCAGGGTGTCCGTCCATTGCACTGTCCTCTGGCTAGGTGCGGTGACTGATGCACCTGCACTACTTGCCTGTTTTGGAACATTGTTAGTTGCCAAATGTTTGAAATGTAAAGACAGGCTGTATTTGAAATGGCACTCTACTATACCACATACTGCACTAGTATGTACTGCATACTGCCCCCTGTACGTAGTATGCAGTGCAGTAAGATAGCGCCTCCTACATCCTGGAGAATCTGACTACATCATCTTTAGGGCAATACAGATTTTTATTTTGGTCACATATGGCATACTTCTTTTAAACGGCTGTAGTATGCAGTATGCAGTATGCCATTTCAAATAGAGCTCATGTCAGGGAGTGCAGGTTTTATATCTATAAATCTAAATACACTATTACATTATTTTCCTGCTGTAGTGCAGAACTGCCAACAAACAAAGGGCTGAAGTGATCCAAGCTTCAGCCAAACTCTGACAGGCTTTCCTTCTTTATTTATTTATGTCTTTTCTTTCTTTATTTCTTTCTTTCTTTCTTTTACTGCCTGTCTGTCTTTTCTTACTCAGTCTTTATTTCTGTCTTTCTTGTTTCTGCCTTTTGTTTGTCAGTTTTTTAATTCTTCTCTTCTTTCTGTCTGTCTTTATTTCTGTATATCTGTGTATCTTATTCAATTGTTTCTTTCTTTATGCCTGTCTTACTGTCTTCTGTTAGCCCTTTCTTCCTTTCTTTCTTCTGTCTTTCTTTCTTTTTTTCTGTCTTTATGTTCTATCAGTATTTTCTTTCCTTCCTTCTTTCTTTCATTATTCTTTCCCTTTCTCTTTCTGTCTGACTTTTTTCTTCCAGATTTTCTCTGTCTGGCATTCTTTCTGTCTCTTTATTACTTTCTGTTTGTCTTTCTTTTTTCTCTTTCTGTCTGTCCATCCTTTCTTACTGTCTATTTTATTTCTGTGTCTGTATTTCTTTTTTTCTTTCTTTCTTTCTTACTTTCTTACTGTCTTTCTTTTCTGGGAGTCTTTTCTTTCTTTTTTACTTTCTTTCTTTCTTTTCTGTACTTCTTTCAGCCTTCCGGCTGTCTGTCTCTCTCCTGCTCACCTTTATTTTATTTGAACAGGCATTACAGAAAGAGCAAAAGCTAATAGAATTTAGAATGTATCCTTTGTTCTTATGGATGGGGCACATGCTCTTCCAGTCAGCCAGCTCTGCATAAACCTGCTTCTAGAAATACCTACATCTGTATGTGTGTGTGTTGTGTGTGTGTGTGTGTGTGTGTGTGGTGTGGTGTGTGTGTGTGTGTGTTAGTGTTAGAAGAGATGAGGGAATATCCAGACTCATCTCAGGATGCCCCCCTTCTCAGAGAAGTGAGATGGGCAAACATGAATCAAAGTGGAAAAGCTGCACAAAGCGCGCCGGCCCGATGAGGAGAGTTCCTCTTTTTTGGGAGGTGGGGGGTGGGGTGGTGTCACTGTGGTTTGTTTTCCCAGACGATCATGAAAAGAGTTCTACTAAAGAGCTGGGATTAGCCCCTTACCCTCCCTCTGCCAGCGCCTTACAGAGCACGATACGAGGACATAAACCTAGAGAGCCTGCAAACTGTGAAAGAGTCCTGCAGTGTGAAGAACTTTTTCCAGCTTTTTGACGTTCATTACGGAGCTCCAGCGCAGTCTGTAAACGAGTATCATCGATGATCTGGTTCTGTTCAGGTCGTTCTGTGGCCCTGAGCCCTAGTTTTGTACACCACTGGTCTAGTCCTAATGACCAGTCCATTAAAGTCAGAATAAGTCTAAGAAGAGCATGTTTGTCTGATTTTTAATGACTGATGACTTAACAATTATAATAAACTATAATAGGAAATAACAGTCTAGGCTCTAGGCTCTGTCTTTAGGATTTAGGGTTAGAGGTCGAGAGTCCTTAATTTGTAACGAGTAAAAAGGTACCAGAATGTATAAACATTAATGTCAAAACAATACTAACATTGTCTATCCATTGTCTTTGGTTATCACTCCTGACATGTGAGCATGCAACTGATGATCTAGTTAGCAAGGACTGCAGTTACCATCAGAGAAAACCAGCCGTTTGGGTTGTTGAATGTTGCACACAAATAAGTATCATTTAACTAAAATGTGTTTATTAATATTGCTTATTTTCATTTTACCTTGTAGATAAAAATGTAGAGTTGCAGGATACAGATAGGATACAATGTTCTGACAGGATCTGGCTCCAATTAAGTTCTGAGTTTAGGGTTAGGATTAGGATTTAAAGCAGGGGTCACAGTTAAGGTTAAGATTTAGAATTGGGTTAGGGTTTGGATTTAGGGTTAGGATTTGAATTTAGGGTTTAGGGTTAGGGTTTGAATGTAGGGTTTAGGGTTAGGGTTTGGATTTAGGGTTAGGTTATGGATCTAGGGTTAGAGTTTGAATTTAGAGTTTAGGGTTAAAATTTAGGGTTTAGGGTTAGGGTTTGGATTTAGGGTTAGAGTTTGGATTTAGGGTTTGGGGTTAGAATTTAGGGTTGGGTAATGGTTTTAGGGTTAGAATTTGAACTTTAAGGTTACGGTTTGAATTTAGGGTTTAGGGTTAGGGTTTGGATTAGGGTTTGAATTAAGTGTTTGGTTATGGTTTTAGGGTTCAGGTATGAATTTAGGGTTTAGGTTTAGCGTTTGAATTTAGGTTTTGGGTTATGGATTTAAAGTTAGGGTTTGAATTTAGGGTTTAGGGTTAGAATTTAGGGTTGGGTTATGGTTTTAGGGTTAGAGTTTGGATTTTAAGGTTAGAGTTCGAATTTAGGGGTTAGGGTTAGGGTTTGGATTTAGGGTTAACGTTTGGATTTAGGATTCAGGGTTTAAATTTAGGGTAGGGTTATGGATTTAGGGTTGGGTTATGAATTTTGGTCTAGGGTTTGGATTTCGGGTTGGGTTATGGTTTTGGGGTTGGGGTTTAGGGTTAGGGTTTGGATTTAGGATTAGGGTTTGAAGTTAGCGTTTGGATTTAGGGTTAGGGTTTGAATTAGAGTTATGTTATGGATTTAGGGCTAGGGTTTGGATTTAGCGGTTAGGGTTTGAATTTAGGGTTGGGATGTGGTTTTAGGGTTAGCGTTTAAATTTAGGGTAGGGTTATAGTTTTAATATTAGGTTGTGGATTTACGGTTAGGGTTAGGGTTTGACTTTAGGGTTAGGTTCTGGATTTAGGGTTAGGGTTTGAATTTAGGGTTTAGGGTTAGGGTTTGGATTCAGAGTTAGGTTTTGAATTTAGGGGTTAGGGTTAGGTTATGGATTTAGAGTTGGGTTTGGGGTTAGGGTTTGGATTCAGAGTTAGGGTTTTGATTTAGGGCTAGGTTATGGGTTTAGGGTTAGGGTTTGATTTAGGGTTAGGTGTTGGATTTAGGGTTGGGTTTAGGGTTAGGGTTTGTTACGGATTTAGGGTTAGGTTATGGGTTTAGGGTTAGGGTTTGATTTAGGGTTCGGTTTAGGCTTAGGGTTTGTTACAGATTTAGGGTTAGGGTTTGATTTAGGGTTAGGTGTTGGATTTATGGTTAGGGTAAGGTTATGAATTTAGGGTTAGGGTTTGGATGCAGAGTTATGATTTGAATTTAGGGTTTGGATTTAGGGTTAGGTTATGGATTTAAGGTTAGGGTTTGGATTCAGAGTTGAGTTATAGGTTTAGGGTTATGGTTTGAACTTAGCATTAGGTTAGGGTTTGAATTTAGGGTTGGGTTATGGTTTTAGGGCTAGGGTTTGAGTTTAGGGTTAGGTTATGGATTTTGGGTTAGGGTTTGGGTTTAGGGTTTGAATTTACCGATATGTTATGTATTTATGGTTATGGTTTGGATTTAGGGTTGGATTAGGTTTTGAATTTAGGATTTATGGTTAGGGCCTGAATTTAGGGTGGTATTATGGTTTTAGGGTTAGGGTTTAAATTTAGGGTTTATGGTTAGGGTTTGAATTTAGGGTTGGTTTATTGTTTTAGGGTTAGGTTATAGATTTAGGGTTAGGGTTTGAATTTGGCATTTGAATTTAGGGTTAGGTTATGGAGTTAGGGTTAGGGTTTGAATTTAGAGTTTAGGTTTAGGGTTTGAATTTAGAGTTGGGTTATGGTTTTAGGGTTAGGATTTAGATTTAGGGTTAGGTTATGGATGTAGGGTTAGGGTTAGGTTATAGAGTTATGGTTAGGGTTTGAATTTGGGGTTTAGGGTTAGGGTTTGGATTTAGGGTTAGGTTATGGATTTCGGGTTAGGTTATGGTTTTAGGGTTAGGGTAGGGGTTAGGATGGCTTCTGGTATATGGCAGGATAAGCTGGTGTTACCACAGAAAAAGGCCTACTTGTTTGTATGTTTAATTGCTCTTTGACTAAATATTAATGTTTGGATGTGATTTTCAGGTTTGAATCCTAAAAACATTCCATAAACCTGTTTTTTTGAGAGCAGGATCTTTAGGAGGTTCCTTACCTACAGAGGTGATAGTTTATGAATGTGTGAATCAGGATCTCTTCTGTATTACTCAGTCAGACTGATGTAGGTAAGAGACTTTTAATCAGAAGCCTGAATGATTTGTGACGTTAAACCGGCTGGCTCCGACCCGCTGCAGGCTCTTGGACTGGATTAGGAGGCTGAAAAGGTCTGGAGGGGATATTGAAATAATCATTGACATCTAGCCAATGTTTGAAGAGATGGAGCAGGAGAAGGAGGGGGTCAAGAGGAACCAGAGTATTCTTTATTCAGCACAACCTTCTATCCGATCCGTTAGCGTACGTCTAGCGAGTGCGAGAGCTTGAATCTTTCATCAAACTGTAAAATGAAGGATGGAAACACTGCCGCTGAGCAACATGAGAGCCAGGACTTAATTACCGACTCCTTCATTAGGGTTCGAGAGCTTAGGTAAGTGTCATGTCTGTTTATTTATTAGCATGTGCATGGGCCTGATCCTCTAATGAACCCCATGATGTCAGCGATTAGATCATTACACCGTCCTGAACTTACCTTGGAGACGCCGATTAAAGTCAAAGTCTGATTAGCGGGCCGAGCAGGAAACGCTCAGGGTTTGTTTATCCCACAGACTCTGAGGTCAGCATCTGCAGGAGGACTGATTAATTTCTGAACGTTCTCCAGGTTCCCCCTGCAGATTAGATGGCCATCCAAAGGTCGAAGTTGGGCAAATAAGGCTGACTTGATGCTCAGAATAGGGGCTTTTTGTCATTTGGACTTTTGGTGAAAAACCATTTCAGCTTGTTCCCTGCAGAGGAAGTTTGTCACCAGGCATCCACAAACGTTTGGTTAGGGTTTATTTTCACTAGTAACCCTGTCCGGGTTTCCCAACTCCCCATTACTCATGCAGGTGAGGATTTAATGATAAAAGAGAGCAGTTTACCCGAAGAAAACATGAAGGAACTCAGTGTTGCAGCTCAGCAAATATTATCTTGTTAATTTCTTTCATTCTTCAAAATCTGTAGGTTGAGAGACAAAGAGAAATGAAAACACAACCAGCTCAGAAAGACACTCTCATTAACACTTACATTAATCTACAGTTACCCAAAATCAGTAACACAAAGCTTATTTTATGATAAAGTGTTGAAAAATCTCATGGAAATTAGTGAGTCATGGATTGAGAGTGAAAAGGAAAGAAAACACTTACTATATTGATGAACTCATGGTGCTGACTGCTGAAAGCCAAGAGGTTCCTGTTTTGCTTCAGTTGGCTCTTTTATAAATAACTTTTTTAGAACCCATGGAGATTTATTTGCACTAAGAATAAAGTAATGCAGATGTAAAAATAAAGAAAAACACGATCAGCACAGCACAGATCTGCACTGAGAGAGAGAGTTGCTGTGAATCTGAATCACTGTGTACTGAATTGTGAATCATGAATCGCGTCTCGGCTGAAACGAGTTGCATGGCTCAGTTAGTACAAGTTTAGGCAGGCAACAAATGATGAGAACTGATACAAATATTTGCTGTCAGAATGCCACAAAACTGAATTTGTGATCAATACTTTTGCCCACATGCAGTTTGTGTCCCAATACTTTTGGCAACGTGTGGGTTTGTGTACATATTAAATAACACAAGAAAATTTACAGCGGAAGAGATCTGCACAGAACGAGAGCTGATTTGTCGGCTTTAAAGGGCTTACGAATCACTTGTTGGGTTTAAAATCCTGGAGTCAGATCATGTGATCAACTCAACTGGGACAGTCTTAACCTTCTTAATTCTTATAAAACGTCTCCCGACTTTGTTACTGCACTATTAAAGGTTCCGACGTTTGCGTTTATGGTTAGACAAAAGGCCTTTTTTCTGATTGCACTTTTCAAACAGGTTTTGTTATGTTTATGATATCCGTTTTTGGATGTTCCCCATGGTGATGGCAGACTAAGGGAATTTGATGCTTGTTCAGGAAGACATGGTGCTTGAAAATTGAAACGATGAAATGTTTTTAAGAAATGGGAACTGTTACACTCTCTCTCTCGCTCTCTTGCTCTCTCGCTCTTTATCCTGGACTAAAGCCGGGTTTGCTTGGCCGGATCAGAGGAGCAGATAAGTGCACTCGAGGCCGTTAGGAGGCTCTGAGGAGAAAGAAGCCTTTTATCCGCTTAAACAAAATGTCCCATCTGGGCTCGAGTCAAGTGGGTGTGTGAGGAAAGGTCTCGATATTTGTTAAGTGATTAACACGAGTGCTCTCCTCGGCGCTCGAGTGTGTTCAGAGCTAATTAAAAAGCCAATTATCTTACAGACGATAGATCTGTGATGGGAATGTCCCAGAGGGGCTTAACACACCTCTCCAATCCGATCTCTGTCCTGCTATCACTCAGTATTAAGGATCTCAGTGTCTGATTCAGTCTGTTGGCTTAATTCCTAAAAGTAGATAAAGAATTGCTTCCAGTATCTAGTGTTTGGGTCCCAATACTTTTGGCCACATGTGGGCTTGTGTCCCAATACATTTGGCCACATGTAGGTTTGTATCTTAATACTTTTGGCCACATGTAGGTTTGTGTCCCAATACTTTTGGCCACATATAGGCTTGGATCCCGATACTTTTGGCCACATTTGAGTTTATGTCCCAATACTATTGGCCACATGTAGTTTTGTATCTTAATACTTTTGGCCATATGTGGGTTTTGTGTTGCAAAACTTTTGGTCACATGCGAGTTTGTGTCCCAGTACTTTTGACCACATGTTGGTTTGTGTCTTAATACATTTGGCCAGATGCGGTTTGAGTCTCAATACTTTTGGCCACACATGAGTTTGTGTCCCAATATTTTTGACTAAGAGAGTTTGTATCCCAATGCTATGGTCAGGTGGTTTGTGTCTTAATACTTTTCGCTACTTGTGGGTTTGTGTCCCAATACATATTTAAAGTTAAATCTATTAAAAATGCTAAATCAGATCCACTCCAAAACGCAGCGCCCCACACAGTGTGGTTATCTCCGTAATGGTGTTTGAACGTTACACGGTTCGAGTTGTATTAATCACAGAAATGTGTGAGAGAATAAGAACGGGAGAACAATATGCAGCTTTTTAAGCCCTGTATAATAATATTAAGCATCACATGTCTGGATTTTCTTCACTCTGATGACCTACATGGTGATCATCTGGTCTGAGCCGAACATCATGGCTTCTTCTGTTCGGTGGTTTAATAAGAGCTCGTTTCGGCTTCTTCATTCTGTGACCTGTCGTGACGGATTGACTGTAATCTCTCTGATCAAAGCAGCAGAGCCCAAATCCTATTGCTGTCCTGCTATGGATGGGGATCGTCTGCATTTTATTGCACTTAGAAAGATAAAGAGCTTCCATTTTTCCCCTTTCTCTCAGTCTTCAAGTGCTGTCACATTATTACTGTCTGAAAAATGAGCACATTATGCTTAGATCTCAGTCGCCCTGCTATTTATTTCATTTGACCTCTCTTTGAAGGAGGCGTAATGGCATTCGGCAAAAGCAGCACCTGTTTTAGGTGCGCTTAAAACTTTTTGTTCCTACAGACCCTGTCCTCGAGGCATGATGGGAACTGGAGAAATCTGAGAATGGAGGGTCCCTGATGAGACGAGATACGAATGAACAAGATCAGGCAGAAGCGGTTTCTTTACATGAGACTCTGCCGGCAAGCTGTTTGAGGGGGAATTTCTGAAAGGCTCTTTTACAAGGTTTTACAAAATCATGGCTAAATTACACGCCATTAGGTACGTTTCAGTCACAGGTGACTCATTTCTTGGTGAGCTTGTTAAAATAAGGAATATATAAAAATCAAATACAAATAAAAAACAAAAAACAGAGAATATCATAAATAACATACAGAGTTTAAAACATAGCCTTGAGCAAGGTTCTTCTGGATAAGAGAATCTGCTAAATGATTCAGATCAGCTGCATTCAGTTCACTTTCACTCTTATTTCATTGCAGACAGGATGAACCTGAGATATTTCTTGTTTTTTTTCTGTTCAACTTAATTTCATTTGTTAATAAACATCTATTCCTGCATACTTTCCGAAAAAAGTTGGGATGGGACAATTTAAGGCTAATAATGAGATAAAAACTAATTAATGATGTGATTTCAAACAGGTGATTATAATCATGATTTGGTCCAAATGCAGCATCCAGGAAAGCAAAGCCTGAGTCTTTGAGGAGTAAAGATGATCAGAGGATCTCCAGTTTATCACCAAATGTGTAAGAAAAAGAAATGTTTAAAAACAATGTTCCTCAGAGAAAGATTTGGAAGGGATTTCTATATTTCAGTCCGAAATTTTTCTGCTTTATCTTGATGAAAAATGCATGGACGTCCCTGATGAAGATGTCGTCTTGAAGGCAGTTTATGTCGCTCTAAAATCTCAGTGTACTTTTCTGCAGGAGTGGAAATGACCTTTCCCAAGGGCCCTGATCCGACACCATACCATGCCAGAGCCTGGCCTTTGGGCTTGTTCTTCAGAACAGTCTGGTGCTCCTTTTTCGTCTCTGATGGGTCTGAGCACAATCCCCGTTCCCACTGTATGATGGTCCATCCCAGATCCTCCGAGCCCAGAGAAGCCGACGGCCCTTCTGGACATGGTTATAACATAAGGCTTCTGTTTAGCACAGTAACGTTTTAAGTGGTATCTGTGAATGTAACTCTGTATTGTAGAGCTTGGTAAAGGTTTGATAAAGGAATCCCTTGTCCATGTGGTTCTACCAGCTATTGATGAATGATGGTTCTTGATGCAGTGCCGTCTGAGGGATCGGAGATCATCCCTCTGCAGTTTTAGGGAATTCCTTCAGATTGCTTGAATGGTTTAATAATATTATGCTCTGTAGAGGGAGAAATATATAAATCCCTTCCAGCCTTTCTTTGTGGAACATTGTTTTAAAATAACAATAAATGTAAGAAACACTGTCCCAACTTTTTCAGGTTCTGATTTCTACTTTTGTGCACTTGTTCATCTGGACCTTCTGCTTCTTTTTCTATCCTGCTTACATTCAGTTTGATCTTCTCTGTTCCACAAAACGCCTCCAGGCTGATGAGTTGTGGTTTTGTTTTTGCATTAGGAGTCTGGAAGTGAATTTGTTACAGAGCTTCAACACAAAAAGACACAGCTTTCAGTCGTATCGCCCAACGATAATCATATTACTACTTCCAAACTTTTAAGCACGAGGCTCCGTCAGCCTGTAAAACACTCCGAGTGAAGCCGAGCTCTTCAGACAGATCTAATAATGGTTTCTACTCTGCACTCGACGCTGCTTTATTCCCAGCCGCACAGGCCACGTTTCGCAGCTCCAGACGAAGTCTGCTCCTGCTTTATACTGGATTATAGCGACAAGTCGAACCTCTTCACACGTTATTGGCTCCAATTTAGTTCTAGTCCCTGTTCTGAGCTTCACCCTCTTCTCATACGGATGATCCGATTTGCTCATCGCTGATTGGAAAACGTGGTTTAGCGGAGCAAGGGAGCGTTGTATACAGCTATACAACCGGCCTCGTGACAAGATTTCCCAATTTACCAGCTCCCTCGCTTTTTATGGACTGTGTCCACCACACCCTGAGGGCTCTGCAAAGCATCGGGCAGCGCCGGACCTGCTCTAACACCGACTGCTGTCACTGATGCTCTTTCCTTATCAAACTTTCTCATTTTTAAAATGTTAATAGTGAAATGTTAATAGCCCTGCATATTCTGGATTAGGTCCCAGACCGACCGTCCCCTGTGAGCCTGATTAGGATCAAACGGGACGCTTTGTTTTGCTTTTATACCCATCCGTTACTGTTACAGCTGCTGCTTGTCTCATTACCTTTATTTGTTTTAAAGCCGTAATGGATCGGCCGCTCCTTACATAACTAATGACCTCACTCCTTCCATTAGTCTGAAACCTTTTAGATCTTCATCATTACAAATGTAGGAGCACATTTTCATTCTGCTCACCTACACTGTGGAACGACCTACCAGTTAAAGGCAAAGAAGATTGATTCCTGAAGAGCTTTGTACTTACAGAGCATTGTCTCAGAGCAGCTTATAAATCTCTAGATGCACAGCCCCAACTGAGCAAACCTAGGGCAACAGTGGCAAGGAAAAGCCATAACTGTTATAATAACCTGTTAGGACCAAGACTCAAAGAACCCCGACCTGCGTACAGCCTAGATGATATACAGTGGGTAAGCATTCATTTAAATTATACAACATGGGAGCAAAATGCTATAATTCAAATAAAGATATAATACAAAATAAAATAAAATATGAAAAACAAAAATAGAGAATATAATAAATAGAGAATCTAAAATAAAATAGATAATATGAAAATAAGTAGAGTATATTATAATGAATGAGAGACTGTAAAAATAAAATATAAAATATAAAAATTAAATAGAGAATATAATCAAAGAAAAGCCAGAATATAATAAAACAGAGAGTATAATAAAATAGATTAGAAAATGTAATGAAATAAAATAGATATTACAATAAATAAATTATAGAATATAGAACAATTCGAGAATATAATAAATAAAATAGAAAATATAATACATTTAAATCAGGAATATAAAAATAAATAAAGATTATAATGAATGAAACAGAGAGTATAATAACTTAAAATATAGAGTATAAAAATGAAATAAAGAATATAATAAATATAAGAGACAATAAATTAGACAATGCAACAAAATAAAATATAAAATATAATAAAATAGAGAACAAAAATTAGAGACTGTACTAAAATAAAATTAAATAAAGAAGATAAAACAATAGAATGTAATATACCAAATATTTTAACATGCTTTTTCGGTGCAATGATTTGGCCAGAAAGCAAGCAAAGCATTGTGGGTAATGTAGTCAGCTTAAAGCTATGTGCTTTGGTTTTTGTTGTGGTTTTGCTCCTGTGATCAAATGAGAATGCAGATGGTGAGATGTGAGATTGTATGGAGCTTACTCCCCCTAGCGGTTCCCCCAACACTAGCATGGTGCTTAAACTTAAGTCCCCTAAAAATAAGCAAGGCAAAAAATAAAAATAAAAACAATTAATTGATTCATTAATTAAAATAAAAATAAAAATTGTAATACATTTTAAAAAAGCACTGGGACCACAAGGTTGTTTAGCAGACATTTTCTTTACTTTATCATTTTACTTTTACTCTTTTTTTTTTACTTGCACATAACATAAATTATGTTTTTAACACATTTGGAAGTCATTTGAACATATTTTGTTTTGTTTTGTTTGTTTTTTTCTGGAACATATTGTTGACTATTACTGATTATTGATTATTTATTTATTTATTTATTTATTTATTTATTTATTTACTTACTTATTTTTATCAAACAGAAAGCATGAAAGGAAACTCCAGGATCTTACAGAACTGATATTGATCCACATCCATCATGGATCTGATTAGTCTCAGTCACTGTCTTTGTCTTTAACCAATACATATGATCGGTGCTTCTTCCCGAACCCCTGTATCAGTCCGTTACTCATGAGCGTGAAGTCATTTCTTTTTTGGGAAATCTTCTTTTCTGAAGCTGTTGATCACTGATCTGTGTCAGCCCTCATCTTTATTTAAGTCACATGGGACCTGCTGGGACCTCTGCCTGAACCCCAGAGACCTGCCCTGATGCGTTTCCCGAGGCTCCCACCGACCTGCGGCAGGAGCCCTGACCCGGCCGCCACCGCCACCTTGTACATGGACTGCAGATCAGTCACATTCGTCCCCTGAGGGCATCTCTGATCCCGGACCTGCCCTCTGGTATCTGCTATGATCTGTGATCGGCTTTAATAAAACATCTTACAGCCTCTCTCTCTCCCTTTGTACAGACTGACCATAGAAACTCAAACCAGAGCATAAGAAACATAACAAATCAAATTTATTTCTATAGAGCTTTTGATAACGGTACATTGTCCCAAAAAGCAGCTTTATAAATATCTAGATCCACAGCCCTAACTTAAAACCTAACCTAGGACAACAGTGGCAAGGAAAATCCCCAATATGTAATATATAAAATTTTAAAATAATATAATATAAGAGAATATAATAAATAAACAGAGAATATAATGAAAATAGAAAATATAATAAAATAAAGAATAAAATAAATAAACAGAGAATATAATAAATAAGTTAGAGGATATTATAAATAAAATAGAGAATACAGTAAAATTGAGAATTAAATATATAAACAAATAGAAAAATAGAAAAGATAAATAGAGAAGATATAACTGAGTTTATTAAAAATAACATAGAGACAACAATAAATAAAATAAAGAATATAATAAACAATATAAAGAATATTTAAAAAAATACAATAAATAAAATAGAGAAAAAAAATGAAAGAAAATTAAATAATATGATAAAAAATATATAAAGAATTTAAAAAATCGAGAATATAATAGAATGAATGTCCTGCGGGTACGTTTGGGTGGCATGGCATCCTCCGTTGGAGGGGAGAAAAGAAGTTCAATGGTACCACCCATCTATAGTCGATGTGCGATTTTACATTTTGACTTTATTTATTAATGTAATAAGTTAAGCGGCTTGTAAAACTGGAACTTAGATGTCTTGAGTATGGGAAAGAAAATCTATGAAATCAGAATGAAATCAGCACTGCTTCCTGTAGGTCCAGAATCCTCTCATCACTTACTCACTGGGTTTTTTAGAGCATCCAGTTGACCACTGACTGCCATGTGGTATAAAGCCAGAGTGCCAGGATGGATGAAGTGAGAACATGCCAAAGTCCACACAGCTATCCTCTGAGGTGGAATGGATTGAATTGCTTTTTTGTTGGAGCTTTGTGATCCTGATCATCTGCAGTCTCATTAATCCAAAGCCGGAGTAAGCGTTTAGACCCGGTGCCACCCTCACACACTGGCACCGACCCTGTGCCAAAGCACAACAGACCACCAGTGTCCACAATATGCTTCATCTAGAACCTTCTAGCTAGAGCCTTCAAATCCCGAGCGGACCCCTGCTCTGCTGCTCAGATGGTCCGCACCGTGAGGGGTATTAATGATCCTTTGGAAAGGGCATCGGCGTGTTCTCTTTCATGTCTGACCCCCCCCTCATGGCGCGCTGTCACTCAGAAGCCCTTCTTCATCCATCATCACGGGGCTCGTGTCCTTCATTTCCACACAGGACATAAACATTGGTGCTCCTCTGCACTCCCCTTCCTGTTCCTTTTGGACCGATTCTCCACGGTGACGCCTCCTCAGGCCCGGACGCAGATGGACGGGGCCGAGTGGGACGACTCTGGACGGCTTATCCAGGGAGAACGGGCAAGCAGGTGTGAAAACAAATGAAGTATGAAGAAGGAGGGGAGGAGAAGAAGGGACCCGGGTTTTGGAACGTTGAGAGGTTGTTCTACTAATAGTGTTCCATTAATCACTGTCAGGGCGTCTTCAGTCAGGCAAAACACCGCAGTGTTCGAATGAAGCCTTAAGATCTTTTATTCCTGGATCCTGAGTTCTCAAGTTCTTTCTGCTTTTGCAAATCATGGGTCATGGGGTCAAAAGGCCGTCCGTCCAGATCCTGTGGAACCCTTGACATGTGTAAAGCAATCATTTGAATCATTTGTATGTTCTCCCCGTGTCTGCATCGGATCCTCCAGGTTCTCCACCACTTGTGTTAGGCCAGACGGCATCTCTAAAGTGTCCCAGTGCTTCGTTACTGTACTGTTTTAGGTATCTGTACTTTACTTGCTTATGTCATTATAATCAATTAATACTTTCACTTTTACTTGCTACATTTTCAAACCAGGCTTATTACTTTAGCGTTGATGAATCTCTTTATTTACCTGTTTTATCTGTCTATTTATTTTTCTTTTTTATTTAGGCAATTCCAGTCAGACACCTCATGAAGCGGTGCCTAAAGAGTAGGGATACTCAGGCGACTCAAAATTTTGGGTCTTTAACTAAAAACTTTATTTTATTAATCAGACACTAGAGGTTCCCTGGGATGCTGAATTCTATTTCTGACATGAAAAATTGAGAATGTAATAAAACAAATCGAGAATTAAATATATAAAAGATAGACTATAATAAATAGAGATTATAATAAAATAGAGAATGAAATAAATAAATATAGAATATAATAAATAAAATAGAAAATTTACTAAAATAAGTAGAGAACATAAAAATAGGGAATATAATCAAATAAATTAAATAAAAACATATAAAGGTGACTTTATAATAAAGCAATATAATAAATAAAATAGGGAAAAAAAGAAATAGAGAAGATAAAAGTGAGTTTATAAAAAATAAACAAAATAGAGAATATAATAAACAAAATAAAGTATATAAAATGAGAGAAGGATCAAAAAATACAATAAATAAAATAGAGAACCTAAAAGTGAGTTAATAATAAAATAGAATATAATGAATTAAATATGAATCAGCTCAAGAATATGAAAGGTATATTAAAAATGATAAAATATTTCTAAATGTTTCATATATTTCTAATGTTTTACATAATCTGCTACACGACTTCATTTAAAATACGTTTAAATAAGTATTTATACAATGACTTGGCATCTGGTCTAGACCCTGCGTCCTTCGTCCTGTATTCTACTGGAAAAGTGTAGTTAAATCATCACTAAAAGCTAAACCACAAGACGTCCAGCTTCTAAATCAGTGAGATTTCTCTAGCGGGCAGCTTGTGGGTTCTAATTTTCTTCCTCAATTAAGCGAGAAAGTCTGCAGTGTTGTAACTTCTGTCAGAAGTTCAGAGGAACTTTCCAAATCCCCCAGCTTACAAGCTCTGGAGGGAATGAGTCACGTAGGTTAGCTGGTGTCACGTCTGACGGACCGCATAATTCCGCCGCCGACCCCTCACTGAACGTTGCAAAGCTCTAAAGAAGGACTAATATCGGACTAAACATCTGAAGGCTCCCTCAGGTTAAGAACAAACAGGTGCAGGCTTCTGAGAGGGCCGGTGCAGGGTCTGATTTATAAATAAACCTCCTGATCCTCAGCCGCTCGCTCTCGGGCATGACGTGAGCCTGTGCCACGTTGGCACACCAGATGCCATTCCACAGCCATGACCGGAGCGACACTTATAGAAGACGTAATTGCCCCTCCCACCTCCCCGCACTCGTTATCTGGTTATTCTTGGATGCGGAGGCTTATCTTTTCATCCCTCTCTCATATAATGGTCTCTCATTATAGTCAGGACATGTGGTCCAACTCATGAGCTCACAACCCACATATCAGAGAGAAGAAGTCATGATAGAGCGGGGGGGAGGGGGAGGAGGGGGGGGAGGGGCTGTTCCTCCGATAAACAACCTAAAGCGCATGAGACGATTAGGGAGAGAAATTAGGGATTACACTAAGCCAGCAACACATAGGTGCTAAAGGTGGTCCAGGTATCTGGAAATATCTGAACAGGGTCCACCCTTGATGGAACCAAACAGAGAGTCCAGGAAGCAGACGGGATGTTTCCAAGCGGCAGAGTTACCAACAGAGGTCACAGCTGCGTTCACCAAACGATTTTTAGACTCAGCGTGTTGCTCGTCCTATAAGCTCCTGATGAGCTGTTCTGCCCGACGACCGAGCTCTGATTGGTCAGCCTGATTTTAACAACGCAGAACAGGCTCCAATTAAACATTTTACGCAGCGTCTCGGTCTGTCCGTTTCAGACTCAGTGTGAAGGACGGTGTTAATGTACGTGTGTTCTTTTTCAAAACGTGACGTCCGTTTATTTCGTCCATAAAAATCGGACTCGTTGTGAAAAGTCCTTAACACATGCAGACCAAGACAGTCCAACTGCAGAATGTGGCGAGGATGATGAGAAAGTCAAGATATTGCTTGTCCTTCTTGGCGAGTGAAGCTCTGGACCTTCCTCACCAAGGAGAAGCACCACTGTGGAACCTCCCTAAATCCACCATCCATTATTGTCATCTTTTGATTTCTCAACTGAGACCAATCCACAAGTTGCTTCTTCGCCAATGTGCAGGCTGCTGATGAGTACCACTGTGTTCTATCTTTGCTTTAGTAAGTAGTGAAGTAGTTGCCTACATTATCCACAATGCATTGCTCGCTTCCTAGTCACATCATCAGCCAGCCACTGCACCCTGAAGCTTTGAGTCCAGCTGTCACTTTCTTTTTCTTTCTCTTGCCTTCAGAATCTGGGATTTGAAAGGAAACTGGAGTAGCTGGACTAAACCCAGGCATATGCAGGGAGAACATGCAAACTCCACACAGCTGGGATTCGAACCTGGGTCTCTAGAGCTGTGAGGCGACAATGTTGAGCACTGTGTTTGTTAAAGTATGCAGATATTCGTTTATACGTTCCCCCCTGCAGAAAATCATATCGTTTTGAGTTGGGTTTGGACGGCCAAACTTTAGGATAAGGCCGTACACTTAAGCTCTGCTTCATTTAGGAAAATCATTAAACAGCGCTGAGCGTCCACTCTTGGTGCTCGGCCGTCGTTAGCTCTGATGATCGAAGTCAAATAAAGGAACATTTCGTGTGAAGAATCATCGCACTAAACTCATTTAGAGACAGTCCCAGCGAGTAATATTAAGGCACGCGTCATTAGCGGCTGAACGCTATTAACAATGAAAATGAGGCAGAAATGGGAGGAATAATTCGATCAGAGGATAATCGCTCCTGTAACATCATCAAGCACTGTAATATGTACAGTCGATTATTTCATAGCCTATAAACTCCTAATAAATGGGTAATGAGTTCAGGATTATCAGAGCCGGATCGCATCTATATCATTACTTTTATTACTTGTATTAACAGTGAGGTTAGAGAGAAATCTTACGCCCAGTGCAGAGATTTTTCAGAGAACGAGTCAAACAAACCAGACTTTGGGGGTCAAACGTGCTCAGGCAGGGTACAGATCACCCAGTGTGAGGACGCTCTTAACCAGACCCACTGATTCCATCACTGTTTGCCATCCTGAGGGTTGCAAGTACATACAGTACTGTGCAGAAGTCTTAGGCCACTATAGGATTTGTTGTTTTATCAATTGTATAATGACCATATATAACATATTGTCGACAACTGGTCCCAAAAAGGTACATTTTTTTAGATTTGTCACTCCATAATCCTCTTTCCCACTGATCTTCATTCCAGTCTTTCTCAGCTTCACCCTGTTCCCCTTCTGAAAAAGCAGGTTCTTGGCTGCTACCCTTTTTTAAAAATTCTACAGTGTAAGTGGAGTTTTGTAAATGGAATTCTGTAAGTGGAGTTTTGTTCAGGTTCACAATACTGCGTACCCATGTCCTGTATTTTCTGGTTATATTCTAATAAAGGGACTGAAATGATTATATAGGTCAATATACTGTTTCTAGAACAATGCTGATGTAATGGTGGCCTAATACTTTTGCACAATAATGTATCTAGGTCTATATATACCCTTTATATACCCTATATACCCTATATAGCTCTGAGTGTTCACTTTAGTTGGCAACGGAATTAAAGAGAGTAACTGCTGAGCAAGCCAGCCAAAACCCTGCCCCAAGCCACCACTCAACAGTACACAACAGCACCTAAATATTTTGGAACGTTCTGTTTATTAAACCGAAACAACGAATATACAGTAGATGTCCCAGATATCTGCATGATTGAGCAAAACATCTTGTGGTCACAGGCTGATTTTTAGGCATCAGTGAACCTTTGAAATACCTAATGTATTCACAGAGATATTGGGCAGCGATGAAAAGAAAAACAGGAGATGCTTCTGAGACGAAGCCCATCGTGCTCTGGGGTTCACAGTGAATGTGGAAGGAGCCAAGTACAGACCAGGGTGTATTTTAAATTCAGAAGACACGTAGAGACAATGCATGAGTTACTTCAGAGATAACTCGATGAATACTGTCAGCAGGAACAACGCTTTGAAAAAATGGCGTCACACTAATGGCGTCACAAATTGGATAAGAGCAGAGCTCATACTCCCCGCATCTTTAGATACAGCCCATTTACTCACCATTTTAGAAGTGGCTGGCATGAAAACTCTTTTTGTCCAAAGTTGGGCGGGACAGAAAGTTTCGAAACTACTGCAATAAGATAAGATGATGCCCTCGGAGCATTGCAGAAGAAGAGGTTTGCATGTTCTCCCTGTAACTGTGTGGGTTTATTCCATTTTCCTCCCACTTTCTAAAGTGTGTGACTGCACATGCCCTGTGATGGACTGGCAGATTGTCCGTGGTTGGCACAACAAGAACTTGTTTCATCCACAAAAGTGAAGGACAGAGCTTTTCATACAGCCGTTAGGCAGTTTACAGAGGCGGTATGAGAGTGTCTCGTCCGATTCATTCTTCAGCAGGTCATCGTGGTTGGAATTCTATGGTCCAAAGTTCAGCAGATGGACACAGTTCAGAGCAGATGCCCTGGAGCTTGGCACCCGCAGTGCCTGGCATATGTTCTACTCCACGACTGTGGAGAATCTAACTGGATGAAGGAGGATAAACCCATTTCCTGCTCCGATGCCATTGCTTGATAGGCATATTACTGAAAAAGGTTGTGAGGCATGGAAAATGCAAATAAATTTAAAAATGTATGCATTTATTTCATTGCAGACAGTATGAACCCAAGATATTTCAATTTTGGTCTCATCAACTTCAGAGCCTGGCTTTTGATCCTTTTTGTCTGTGGTCCAAAAAACTATCAGTGATACTGATGGGTCTGAGCACAATTCCCGTTCCCACTGTATGATGGTCCATCCCAGATGCCTCCGAGCCCAGAGAAGCCCGACGCCCCTTCTGGACATGGTTATAACATAAGGCTTCTTTTTAGCACAGTAACGTTTTAAGTGGTATCTGTGAATGTAACTCTATTGATCGGGGTGCAGATAGGGGTGCCCCTGCATGACAGTTAAGCTGTTACTCATTTCTTAAAACTTGTAGGAGTGGGTGTGTTCCTGCAGAGACTTATGATGGCTGTACAGAAGCAGAATACTAATTTTGAATAAATATTTTTTTCCAGAAAATCAAAGCACAGTCCAAAAATCGTGATATCTATTAAAAAGTCAGGGATAGACGCCATAGCGTCGTCCTGAAACGCTGAAACGCTGAAATGCTGAAATGTGAGCGTTCTCTCTCCCACATAATAAAGACGATGTCCATAAGCTCGTGTGTTGATTTGTCCGTCTGTCTCCTGTCCCTCAGCCGAAGCTGTCCTGCTGTGATAAGCCTGCTGGCATTTTCATCGGCGCTCCCGCCGCCTCGCCGCCTCGCTGCCATTTCCATAAGAAAGAGGCTCCGTTATGGGAGGCCTCGCCTCATGTTCGGGTTCGGGATTAGCAATCTGGCCTCTGAAATCCCTTCAAACGGACCCACATGAAACTAGCGTTCGACAGATAAAGCAGGCTGGGTGAGGGAATGTGCTGAGGAGGAGGAGGAGGAGGAGGAGATGTTCTGATAGGTATCAGCAGTCCTGTAGGTGCAGCCGGATTAGCTTTAACCAGAATCAAAAAATCCTAAAGGATGTGAATGTTTTTTTGTCGTAAACTGTGCTCGTGCCCGTTTCCCATGCCATTGTACGCTGGGCAAATCCCAACAGCATGCAGCTCTATCCAGGAGCTTTGATGGCGTCCCATTCTATCCTACACTCACCCAACCAAGTCTGGAACAGAAAAGGTCCTTCCCCAAACTGTTCCCACAAAGTCTGAAGCACACGATTGCTAAAAAGTATCTTGGTTCTCCTGGGATCACCAAACGCTGACTCAAGAAACCTCAGACTCACTAAACCCAGACTGATAGAAAAGGAATGATTCATCACTCCACAAAAAACATTCAACTACAACATTCACTGCTCTCTTTCTTTCTTTCTTTCTTTCTTTCTTCCACTCGTTCTTTGACATCCATGCCTTTCTTTTCTTTCTTTAGCATCCCTGGCTTTCTTTCAGTATTTTCTTTCTTTCTTTCTTTCTTTCTTTCTTTCTTTCTGTCTTTCTTTCTTTCTTTCTTTCTTTCTTTCTTTCTTTCTCCCATTCATTCTTTGGCATCCATGCTATTCTTTCTATGTTGTGTCCTCTCATTCTTTATCATTATTACCTCTCTTACTTTTTTCTTTCTTTCTTTAGCATCCATGTCTTCTTCTTTCTTTCTTTCTTTCTCATGCAGTGAGAACACGACCCTAAGCACACAAAGAAGAGTTAAAGAAGAATAAAGTGAACATTTTGGACTAAGTCCGGACCTTAGCCCAATAGAAATGTTGTGGAAGGACCAGAAGTAAGGATTTCATGTAAGGAAACCCAAAAACATCCCAGAGCTGAAGCTGAAATTCCTCCAAGCTGATGCAGGACTGATTAACTGTTACTGCAAACATTTAAGGGGGCACACCAGATAGAGAAAGCACAGGCTCTTCATAAATAACCGTGCATGATAAAGCATGCCTAATATTTGTATCTCGTTTGTTTAACTGGGCTCTCTTGTTAACCCTGTACCTCCGTTTCCCCAAATATGGAGCTAACGTTCCACAGCACTTAACATTATCTCAGGAACCGCAAATAAACAGAGCTAGAGCCAGACCGGGCTGATGAAAGAGAGCGGAATGATCAAGGGGGCGAGCAGAATGTACCCCGCGTCCCCCTTCCCTAATGGATTAATTCACTTTGAACGAACAGAATAAAGACGGAAAGCTGAATCAAATTAGCTTTTAATTGTTTATGGGCTTGTCTTATCTTTTAATATCCGTCGCGCCCCGCTCTCCCCGAGAGCCATCAGAATGACATTAACCAGTTCTTCAGGCATGCTGCTGCCATTAACGTTACCCACAAACCCCCCAAATTCAGGAAGGGCGTGCTACGCGCGGGGCTCGAAGCGCCCCTTACCCATAAACCTGCCAGAAATTAAAGACGAGAGCCCCAGTTCTTCATTTCTTCCAGGGCTAGAGTTACTGTAGGGCATTAGAGCGTCATTTTTAAGCCGCTTCCTGGGAAGTCCTGTTTGATTTGCTACCAGTCTGGAGGCGGATATTAACGATTTACCCACAACACACGCTTCCTGAACTCGTACAGACCCTTTAAATTGAGATTTATAGAGAGTGCTGACAGAGGGGCTTTGTATTCTGATGGGATGTGGTGTAGGTAAAATCCCCAGAGCAGCTGCTATTAGGAGAAGAAACACTACAAATTGAGTTTTAATCTCGTCTAAATGAAGTTCGTGCTTTTTTAAATGCTGAACGAAGAGATTCAGAGATCTAACAGACCCAGTTTCGAGTCCCACTGGTGTAACGTGGGCACCCTGTTAGACCCAGGCCTTAACCAGGGGTGAAGAAAACATCTCTTTGGTTACTGGACTGTCCACTTTTTATTTGGCCCGTCTGGATGATGGCCTTTCTAAGGGATGGAACCCAGATACAGTAACCATCCTCTTTTGTGCAGCTGCTTTATTTAGACCAAATCATGATTTGAAATCACATCATTATGTACTTTTTTATCTCGTTACTAGCCCAGCTTTTGGAATGTGTTGCAGGCCTGAAAAGAAGTTACTGTCTGCAATGAAATAAAAGTCAAACTAAATGCAAGAAACACTGCATTTGTTTGTTTTTATTTGCCTTTTTCCATACCGCCCCAACAATGATACAAAGTTGGTACATGTCCACTTTTTTCTGAAGCTATTCCCTCCTCACGCAAGGGTGCCAATAACATAGCAATCTGTTTAGGTTTACAATCAGCGCGTAATCCTTTCGAACTCAAGCAGATATTCTACATGCCATGACATTTACCGATGTTTGGTTCTCCACCTCTGTCCCTGCTGAGCACAAACTACAAATTTCAGCCCTTTCAGAAGAAGCTTTTAGTTGTTTCCATTCCCCCGCGCTCTCGTTTTACTCGTCTCTTCACATTTTTGCTCCCAGCAGCCACCACCTGGTCTCCATTCACCTCCTAATGGCCGTGAGGCTTGGTGATCAGCTGCTCTGCATCAGCGTTTTACCAACACAATACCCCCATGCTTCAAAGGGAGAGCCTGAAAATTACGATTAGCTGCCTTTCCGCTCGGTCTTCTGGCTTTATTTTTTTCGGCGGTGCAGCAGAGATCAGGTTTAGGCACCTTAGAAAGGGAGGAGGAATCACAATGGGCCTCTGTACCCTTTATTTATCGCGGCCCTCTCTCCCGGCGAGCTTGTTATTCATCCATGCTTTTGACAGGTAGAGGAGTTGACTCGCCAGCCTCTTCGATTCCTTCTCTTCTTTGCCGAGCTCCAGAATCCGTCACGTCGCAAACAATGGGGACAAAGGGCTCGGGATGGGCGTCATAGTACCCGGGGGGTGAGAGCAGGACTGAAGTGAAACCTCGGCATTCTTCTGCGACTCAAAGAGAGCCCAGAGTTCAGTGCAGCGTGAATGCAGGTCCGGCCCTTCCTCCTTCCCAGCGCACCAGATGTATAGGTGCAGGCCGGCCCTTGTTCTGTTCATTGTGCCCAGGTTTAAGCTTCACGGTGAGTGCAGAACACAGGAAGCTCGAGCTTTCGTGTGCACTGGAGTGTGGAACCATGTCGGGTCCGTCGACTCCTCGGGAGAAGGGTGTGCAAAGCTTAACTCCTGCCCTGTAACTGCTGCTCTTTGACTCTTTGGTCCTCCGTGATGACGACTTTAAATCCACACCACAATGCCTCTCATTTACTCGGTGACACATTCAGTTCCCTGCAAGTGCAGCTCGACTGGGGCTCACTGACCAATTCGTGGTTGGTGGTATTTAAAGTTCCAAGCAGTACCAATAAGTTAAACCAATAAGTTCAACAGCGTTATGCAACGTCCCAAAATTTATTTCCATCCAAAACTGCTTTAATGCTTGACTGAGATCTTGTGTTTTGTATCAAGTCACGGTCGGAAAAAAGCTTAAAGGAGCGCGATAATCAAAGAAAATATTTCACGAAGATGCAGAGAAATGCATGAAACTTGTTTGGCTGTCAGAGCAAGAAACCCAAGTTTCTTGCAAGTTCAGAGCCCTGTCTCAAATGATGCCTGTTCCTTACTTCATCAGGATTCATCTAAACTATTCCAGAATATAAACAGCTGAATATAAATGAATAATCAGGCGAGATTCTGGCATTTCATGTCCAACGTTAGTGCACTACACAGGCGGAGGAACTCATTTGAAACGGTGCCATCAGTTCCTAAGAAAAAGTCAACTCTGTCTTGTTTGATTAAACTTTATGACTGATTCTGTGACATAAACAGTGCTTAGTGTTGTCCAGAAGCACAATGCATTTGCAATGCATTCAGAAAGTCACATTCCCGTTTTTGCATTTTGTTATGTGTTGTTAAGTCCGCAGCATAACAAAAATGGGAAAAAGGTTGCTGTGCCATGCTATAATTCCGTGAGTAGAAAGCCAAAAGTCAAAAACGCAAATTCACTACCTTTCCCATAATGCCCCAGCATCTTTCCAAAAGAGTGACTAACGCCTTCAGTCACAGCCGGTTTCTTTGGGGTTTTTCTCTTTAGGGACTTCTGCAGATATTTAAAAGAAACTCAGCCATGCTCGTGGCTCTAGATTTAATTTATACAATTAATTAAAAAAATCATTTGAATTATTTTTTTTGTTGCTCATCCACAGCAGAGTAATGCCCACTTTATTGTTTAACCACTTACCCTCGTTGGTGTCTAACAGGCTTCTGCATGCACCGTTGTGCCCCTACGACTGATTACAAGCAATTCCATGTGCCCCAGTACAACAGCTACTGAAGAAATCCCTAAACATTATAAGGAAGAAACCTTGGGAGGACCAAGACTCAAAAAGGGACTCGACCTGCTTGGGTGGCTTAGATGATAAATCTGAGAATGAAATCAATTCATCTAATCAAATAAGTATGTAGTAATAGTTCAAAAAACATAAATATTAAGAGATAAATAAAATATTGAATAAAATAACATTAAAAATATGCAGGATCACTGCAGTCACTGCAGGATCCCGTGTCCTTGGTGGGTAAGTTCTCGGAGGCACATCATCCCCAGCCAACTGGAGGAAGGAAGGACTTACTGCCCTCTGGCGTGGCCCGGGCGTTGTGGGGCTGGAGCTGATGAACTTGAGTGGAGCTCAAGCAGAGGAACATCTTACTGTGTGTGGCTGGAACTGGTACCAGAACACAAACTCGTAGGGAAAATAAAATATGTAATTAGTTATTGACTATCACTGATGCCATGTGTAGCACGAGACTCCGGCAGCACTACTATAGCAGCATAGCTAGAAAGAAGAGAACCAGAAGGTAACACAGCCAAGAAGGATCACATGAGACATGGCAACACAACAACCCAGCAATCAACAAACCTGAGTGATTTGTACTCAAAATCTGAATCTGAAATCTGTTTTTCACCCCACCACTTTTGGACTATGTGGCATGGTGCCACCCCTGCTCGGCTGCCAATGCCTTGGTGTCTCCCTTGCAGATGCTGATTTGAAATGCTCTGACCTGATTTGAAATCTCACATTTGGCAGACAAGAAAGAGGTCTGAATAAATGTAAACGCTTTAAGAAGTTGTCCATTAGCTCCAGTCAGTTTGCTGTAAGTTAGCCAGCGATAAAACCCCTGACACTGGATACCCAGTCCTATTATCTGCGTACCCTCACCCCGCTGTTCTTCTGAATTCTTGCGTTCCCTGTTCTCCGTGTAATGGGGACGGCAGGAATTGTCCTCTCACTTTCACCGGCTGTAATTGAGGAGTGAGTGGAAGAAAGACTAATGGAGGGAGGATTTACTCCACATATGGAGGCAATTCTGTCCTCCTGAAGCCTCCTTTTGATATGAATAGGACGCCCCTCCTGCTCCTCACCCACGCCGCTTCCTCAGATTGTCCCGGAGACAAAGTGCCCTTACTGCAAAGTGGCCTCTGAGTTAATGAGTGACTCGACAGAACCTTAAAAAGGGATTTAAACCCATTGTGGTCTCAAAGAAAAGTTCTCACTCGAGGGCCTGTGTAAGAGCGCTCTGCACGAACGACTGAAGATCCTCAACGTCCCCTCGAGTGACTTTCCAAAATGGTAGATTTAAAAAAAGTGTTCTTACAGTTTCTGTGGATGGTTAATTGCACTAAAAAGTGACTGTTATAAAAAAATAGACAGAGAATGAAAGATTTGGTACAAATACTGAGAGTAAACCAAAGTACCCAAAGGAAACCCACGCAGACCACATGGAGAACATGCAAAACCCCACACAACAGGCAGCAACCAGGCCAGACCTCGAACTGAGAAGCAGCACTAAGTAAAACTTTTACTGTCACAGAGGATTGGAGTTGAAATGTTTTGAAATGGGATCCTAAAAGAACCAGGAGCAAAGACGATCTGAATACCCTATTTGACCCAAAGTTTGTGGACGCCACTTCTGGTTAGTGTTCTTCTTGTTATTTCTCACTTCTAACAGGTTCATAGGTTTGTAGAAAAGAAGTGGCAACAGAACAGATCAGTAGCTCTCAGTACAGAATTTTAATAGCTTTCCACCTCCACTCAGGTTAGGTTTGTTTTTTGTTTTTTTTGCACCAGTTATAGGGACTAATTTGGGGAACTAACCTCCCTTGGAGCTCCCCTGAGAACTATGCTGGTTCCAGGACTGTTTTTGGTTTGCATTCACACCATCCATAGAAATACGGAGTGATGCTGAAGTAAGGTAAGCCATGTGACAGTCGGTGAAACGACTCAAGATCTTGCACCTTCTCCGTCACATATAGGCTCACTAAAGCCTGGATTTCACTCTCCGTCCATTTGTGCTTTTTTTTTTTCCATTCATAGCACAAAGATCAGCTGTTTATATGGCTACCAGTCCATAAGTACGCAGTGATACCTCAGTACTCATCGTAAATTTGTTCCAGAAGTCACATCGAGTGCCAAACACAACAAAACCCGAGAGAATTTCCCATAAGGAATAATCTAAATTGGATTCATCCCTTCTAAAAAATCCCCCAGAAAATCCACAATGTACAAAGCATTATTTGCATTAATGGATCTGTATTGTACATTTAAATGCTAGATATACACAGGCAAAAATATTAAAATAATAATTAAGCCTCAGGCATGCTCAGCTAGGGCTTTGAGCCAACACATTTGTAAAGCTGTCTGAAACAATTCTGTGTTGTATGGAAAGCGCTATAGAAATAAATTTGACTTGACGTGACTTTGCACCAAGAACATATAAAAAAATGAGAAGGTTTACAGCAGAACTTTGAGGAGATCTGCACTGAGCGAGAGCTGTTGTTTCGACCTCTCAACAAGTACAAGTTCTAGCACCAAGTGTGGAAACAAAATATGCCAAGAACCAAATTTCGAGCCCAGAGAAGCCGACGCCCCTTCTGGACATGGTTATAACATAAGGCTTCTTTTTAGCACAGTAACGTTTTAAGTGGTATCTGTGAATGTAGCTCCGTACTGTGGAGCTTGATAAAGGTTTGATAAAGAAATCCGTTGTCCATGTGGTTCCATCATCTATTGATGAATGACGGTTCTTAATGCAGTGCCGTCTGAGGGAGCGGAGATCACCCCTCTTCAGAGGGAGAAATATGGAAATCCCTTCTGATCTTTCTTTCAGGAACCTTGTTTTTAAACATGTCCCATACCGTCCCAACTTTCTGATTTGGTTTTGTAGAAGGCAAATCTTTCTGGACAGCGCTGTAATTAGGGGGAGCTCATTTCTTGACGGTTTTATCTCAGGGTCGTGACACTCCTGGACCAGCTGGTCCTGCAGGACTCGCTCAAAAGACCCATGATCCACCTGCCTCCAGTATCAGAGACCTGGCTGAGCCGATGCGAGGTGTCCGGCCCACCTCCCATTGATCCGGCAAGCTGTTCCAGATCAGACGGACGAGGGGGACTGAGAATTAGCATATAAAGAGGTGCGTGCAGGGAGATGGAGATCATCGGTCGTTGTTTCTTCAGACCCTCGGGCCTTTTCTAATGGCTGATCAGAGCCCTCCGAAGTCCCCGAGCTTCATCAAAGGCGATTCGGGATCCATCGTCCATCATCTGTCTGGAGCACCTGAGAGACAGCTGCAGTGTAACATCAGACACATCCTCAGGCCTGAAGGTCTCGTTAACTTCAGACAGATTCACGATTTAACGAGGATATTGATTCCCTTTATTCTCTTTTAAAACACCTGAGTATTAGTTAGTGGTGCAGAAACATCAAACACAAAGTAATTTATCCACACAGAGACCCTCAGCAGGAAAAGAGGATGGAAAGTGAAGGAATTAACCTAATTCCACAGCAAAGGAATTACTAACTGTTCAACATCATCCATGTCAGGATCACGTCATTCATATAGATACACATACATATATATATAATTCATATATCTGTATGAACGACGTGATCCTGACATGGATGATGTTGAACAGTTAGTAATTAACCCTAACCCTTTATATATTTTCCTGGGCCTGTACTACCCCAAAAAGTTAGCCCCCATTATCCCTCCACCAAAACTAGGGCACTACTGGTCAAATAAGATGGTGTGTCACAGGGCGATTGAGGTTTATTAATTAAAAATAAAATAAAATAAAATGCATTACAATAAAATAAAATACATTAACATAAACTAAAATGAAATGAAATGAAATTAAATTCTATTATATTACCTCAAATAAAAATAAATAAATACCATATAAACACAGGAAACATAAATGCTTGAGTAAAACCAAAATCAAAAAAGGGATGAATAGGTAAGCTAGAAATTAAGCAAGCAAGTATGGGGATTATAACATAAAACAAAATATAATAAAATAGTGTAAAAATTAATTACATTTAAATTAATTTAAGAAAGTAGAATAACATGAAAATGAAACTTCTGTCACCTCAAGCAGAATAAATAGAAATAAATAAATAAACAAGTAATAACAGTAGTACAAACAATCAGTGAATTGATTTGGGATATATATAATATATATTTCAAAGAAATAAATAATCTACAATATTAAAATAAATGAATATAAGAGAATAACATAGAATAGAATGACAAAAAAATAAACATGTTTTATATTATATTATTCTAATACTTTTAAATATTATTTATTTCATTTTTAGTAAATATTTTATCCCAGTTAAATTCACTGATTGTTTCCAACTACGTTTTATTATTTAGTTATTCTATTATTCTGCTTGAGGTGGGTAAGTTTTTTCATTCTGTTCTATTTATTTGAATTTAATGTAATTTTATTTTATTTTAGTTTATTTATTGTAGTGTAGTATTTTTATTCCAGTCTTCAACTCACTGACTGTTTTCTTAATACTTTTATTATTTATATTTTATTTTTATGTATTTATTTATTTCGATTTCGTTGAGGTGACAGGATTCAAGCAAAATAAATAAAAATAATTAAATAATAACAGCATTAAGAACCATCAGTGAGTTGAAGTGGGATAAAACTGTATATCAGTTCTGGATGTGCCTCTGTAAATTCTGTAAGTGTAAATCTCGTTCATGTCGGGCTTTCCTGCCCTTTTCCCATAACAGCTCACTGAGGAACACCGCAGTGGTGATACTGAACATGTAGGATGCTGAGAGACATTTCTATTGTTTTTTAGCCGCCTGTTTAGTGCAGCTCTGGGTCCCAAAGATGTGACCTGATCAATAGATCAATCGCCTTCACTGATCCGTTTGTATGATAATTGGCATCATCTCAGAGCTGTTTTAGGCGATGAGGCCGTTCCTCTAGTCTGAATGAATCGCAGCTCAATATGCCGAGTTAAACATTTAGCAGATGTTATTGATCTGTTAAGATCATCTGCATAATTAGTGAGCTGAAGAACCCCCTCAGTCAGGAGATGCCAATCATGTCTGCACGTGAAACCTGACCCGCCCGAAAGGCACCACCGGAACCCCAACCCAGATCCCTGCGGCGATGTGTTGGCATATTGTGCCATCCGAGTGCCCAAGCCAAGCCAAGATCAAATAAATCTGTTCTGTGCAAAATGATTTCCTAAATGAATCAAAGTTACACAAACTCCAAACTCCACATTACCAAAGCTAAACCTGACGCGTTTCTGTACCGTACAGGTCGGCGGGCACATCTGACACTTTTGAACCCTTATTGTCGTTATACACTGGCGACTAAGTTAAATGCAAGAACAACAATGTGCCAGGGACGGTGCCCTAGAGCAGAGAGGGTTCCTAACGGGCCTAACGGGCCCAACGACCGAAATATCGGACTTGTTCCTAAAAGCTCCGGACCATTTGCACCTCGCTTATTCATGCTGACTTTGATGCATGGCTTAATTCCATTATTAGACCCGTCCCTTTTTGTCCCCCCGTCATTAAAACACATTTACCACTCTAATTACAAGACCTCCACCTTCTGCGCAGAGGCCCGTGCCCACCTAACGCCCACCTCCCATGCCACCACGAGCGAAATTAGGCTGACTGCACCTGAGACCGCAGGGATCTGTTATCAATTACCAGCCCTTCATCTCCGACATCCTCTTTTCTCCCCTCCCGCTGGCTCGACATCATGCCCTCTTGATTATCGCCTCTCGAACCCTCTCCTAATAGTTTCCCTCTGGTGCCACGGCATTGTTTACTTCCTGTGTTCATCAGGCCCGTTTTTGTAGAGGCGCCCACATCTCTAATGGCACCTGGATCCCCCGGTCTCTGACCTTATTATTCTGTGATCTGTAACACCGAACGCCTCGGGGTGGATTATAGAGCAGCCAGTCCACCTACAGGGCAAGGTAGGGGGCAAACGAGACACTGAGGGCTCACAGGATCATTATCCGTGGACCTGGGGTGCCCCCATAGTACATATTCCATATTTAAGTGCTGATCTGTTATTTTAAAGAGAGTTTTTGCTCCATTTGTTAGCAGAGGTGAAATGAAATGGTGCATCTCAAAAAATGTACATTTAGGTTCACACAGGGTGTCTTTAAGGGTTATTAAGAATAAATGTTCTGGTAAACCTCGTAAATGCTTCCTTTTTTCATAGCAGATCGAAGAATTAAAGCCTCTTTCCCTGCGTGTCACGTTTCAAATGGCGTCTAAACCTCAGGTCCGTTTAGCAGTTCAGCTTGTGATTTTCCACCTCCTAGCACCAGCTCTCTGTTTGAATTGGGTTATTGTTTAGCTGCGGTCGCGGGTTGATATTTTTAGCCGTACTGCATGCATTAATTTAATTATATCCGTGGATGACGTCTGCTGTGTTTCAGGAGTTATTTTTTCCACTTGTTCATGAAGGATTGGCAAGCCTGGTCATAGAAAACATGCCAAACGTTTGAACACACGTCTGTACACACACAGGGTTCAAGGTGTACCTCAAGGTTCTGTATTCGGTCCTTTATTTATTTATTTATTATTTATGTTATTTCTAGGCCAAATGATTCAGAGCCTGATCTTAGTCTACTCTGTTATGCCCACAAAATATACAGGTACAGTGGTGCTTGAAAGTTTGTGAACCCTTTAGAATTTTCTATATTTCTGC